>VSWD01000005.1:107045770-107075753 GCA_033119305.1 Pinctada imbricata
TGTTTGGTGAAATGGTCTTTCAGCACATTGTGGGAATTCTTATGGTAACCAACTGCGCTCCGCATCTAGATGCTGTTTTTTTCATGACTGTAAAAGTAGAATTTCGTTGGTACTTTCAGCAGATTCTTCTGTCATGTCCAAGGTTTTTTTCTTTTATGTTGCAGTATTTTTAATGTTTCTGTTTGTTGGTGTGTTGTAGTGGTATACCCATAGCTTGTTCAAGATGTTGCTTTGTTCAAGAGTTGATAGTCACACATCTTCAGTGTTCACTGTGTCCACCACTAATGTAGTAATAGGTTCCGCAAGAATATGTTTAGCAGGCTTTGAAATCATTAGAACTGCATTTTATATTGCATTACTCTTTTGACAAACTTAGTGATACTCTTTATGAAATGGTTGGTGATTTTCCAATGGGTACAAATTTCGTTCTTCTCACATATACTTTTGTATATACATGTATGCATGGACTTTTTTGAAAAAATGTTAGTTTATATTCTTAATATCGATTACCCTCTATTTATCAAGAACAAGGATGAATTTATTAAATAGAATTAATGTACTGGTCCTTTTAACATTCATGCTACAGTACGTATTAGAAATACCCCAACACGTCCATAATTGCAAACAGCATAATGGGTAAATTAAGACCAACTTTAACGACAACTTCAAACACCGTAGGTTTTTCTTGAATTCCTTGGCTGTCATTATGCTATAGTTATATTTCATAACTTATCAGATGCATTAGAGCATGTACTAATATCATATATTTTAAAAGTAAAATTTACAAATAACAATGTTTTGGTCAACAACTGTATATCTTGTGAGACCTTCGTGTTTCCAAATAAGTGACAAGGTTGTGTGTACGTAATCTGGTTACACACATCCACACATTATGTTGTCATTGGTCTCTTTCAGCACTACTCTACTCAGCTACATTGTGCTAAGGTATTCCGCAAAATTTTAAATGCACATCATCATTGTAGCTTCATATGAATACTGTAATGGTACATCATTCGTTATCTATCAAAGAAAGGAGGGGATCTCCAACAGCACTAGGTTGCAGCACCCACAGCAAAACACAGAAACACCCAATGCACAAAACACAGAAAAGACACCCACAGAAAGAGACGCAAAAGGGACAAGGAACACCAACTCACACCATAGAAACATTAAACATAAAAGACCACACATAAACCAACGAGACCGATGGGCAACCGGTGCCGACTAAGGACGGCCATCTGCCACGTTAATAGCAGACGCTGTGGTTATCCTTGATTACTATTCCGATTTCCCAGAGGTCTCGAAGAAGGCACAATTATGGTGTAAAACAACCCCCTCACTGTTAGATGACCACACACAAACAAGACCGTAAAACACAGGAGTCCAAGCAACACAGGTGAATATGTAAATGGATATAAAAAGAGGACGTGTGTAATACAGTGCGGGCTCTGCCGGCTGTCGCGGAGTCCGACTGACATTCAGAGAGGACAGTTGGTCGGGGCCCTGTCTTCTCTAAAGAGGTTTGGACAGGGCCCGTCATGGAGTCCCATCGTTACAGTCAGTGAGAGTGCAAGTCTTAAGAATGCGCTTGTACAAGACTGTAGATTGGTCAAGTACCAAGCTTAGTGTCCGTCTGGTGACATTAGGATCATATCCACGGTATAAAAGGCGTTTGATGACTCTGACGCATTTTCGATAGTTATGCTGTCTACCTTTGATCCTTCTTATTTTGTTAATTATGTCACCATAAAATGAAGGTTGTGAAATACCTAAAGTAATATACTCTGTTGCTTGTATGGGTCCGAATTTCAACTTTCGCTTCTTTCTCGATGAAATTAGGGGTGAACCCTCGATTGTCTATGTGAAATGGTTTATTTCATTAAAATGACCAAAAATAATGTACATGTATATTTCACAAGGAACATTTAGCACAGTCAGTTTCTACGAATCATCGCTATGAGTCTATCATTCCCAAAAGAATATGTTTGATGAAATGGTCTTTCAGCACATTGTGGGATTTCTCATGGTAACCAACTGCGCTCCACGTCTGGGTGCTGCTTTTTTCATGACTGTAAAAGCAGAATTTCGTTGGTACTTTCAGCAAATTCTTCATATTCTTCTGTCATGTCTAAGAAAGTTTTATTTTTTAATGTTGAAGTATTTTTATTGTTTCTGTTTGTCGGTGTGTTGTAGATGAATGCCCATAGCTTGTTCAAGAGTTGATAGTCACACGTCTTCAGTGTTCACTGTGACCACCACTTATGTAGTAACAGGTTCCGCAAGAATATGTTTAGCAGGCTTTGAAATCATTGGAACTGCATTTTATATTTCATTGCTCTTTGGACAATATTCATGAAAGACTTGGTGATACTCTTTATGAAAGGGTTGGTGATTTTCCAATGGGTACAAATTTCGTTTTTCTCACATATACGTTTGTACATACATGTATGCATGATCTTTTCTGAAAAAATGTTAGTTTATATTCTTAATATCGATTACCCTCTATTTGACAAGATGTACTAATATCATGTATTTCAAAAATAAAATGTACAAATAACAATTTTTAACAATGCTTTGGTCAACAACTGTATGTCTTGTGAGACCTTCGTGTTTCCAAGTAAGTGACAAGGTTGTGTGTACGTAATCTGGATACACACATCATGTAGAGATACCTCATAGTGAGAAGAATTGCAAATAGACAGTGTGTCTTGTAATCTTTCGTGGCTTCTACATTTCCAGTCAAAGGGGGAGACTTTGCTCATGTGATCCGGATAAGGACAATTTCTGTCAGTGTTATGATCAGTATCTTTAACTTCATCAGCACAGATAATTTGCTTAAATAAGATCCATATGGGAAACCGAACGGCATTGTAATACAAAAAGGTTCATCTGTAGCATACTTTTTTATCCGGGTACATGTTCTCAATATCGATTTAATTTTTTTGGTCTATGAAAATTCAGGCTATGTGATAGGCATGCTTGGATCGATGATCTCAATCTGATATGATGTATCCGCTACAAAATCAAGGCTTGAGTTGTTATCATCTGAGCTTTTGCGCAATTGACTGCAGCTTGTGAAAAATATGAAAATGTGTTGACATATTTGCAAAGCCTTCTACATCTTTTTGGACAATCAAAAATGATTCTCATTGACATGAACTTTGAGCTTCTTGTTGCAGATTAAGTTTGAAACAAGAGGCCCAAGGGGGCCACATCGCTCACCTCAGTTGCAAACAAAAGAATAGTAGTGGACGATTCGGTGGAGGCCCTTGAGTACTTCGTGAATCGTGAAATTATGAGCATCAGTTTTGGAGATGTCAAAAGTCGGCCAATCAGCCATCATATTTGCTGACCGATCGGCATGAAAAACAATCTTTTGGTGTGTTATTATATCTTTTTTAAACACAACAGAAACGTAAACAATACATAGACAAGGATATTTTTGTATGTAAACACAGAACATTGAAGAGTACATGTCAGCCGACCCATGGTCCTAGCAAGGATCGAATCAGCAATTATAAGATTACTGGCACGATGCCCTATCCGCTAGACCACAGCGACAACAAAACACAAACTTGGTACAGGACCTTAAGTACGTGCTTCCTGTAAGATTTTGTGAAATTCTGTGCCGCGGTTGCAAAGGAAAAGTCAAAAAGGCGTAAGCAAATCAGAACCCTCGGCCGCCATATTTATTGACTACACAGCATGAAAAACACAAACTTAATAGAGGACCTTTAGTATACTTACTTCCTGTCAGGATTCTTGAAATTCTGAGCAGCGGTTAAAGAGAAGTCGAAAATGCATTAGCCAATCAGAGCCCTCGGCGGCCATATTTGCTGAACGATCTGCACAAAAAACACAAACTTGGTAGAGGACCTTGCGTACTTGCTTCCTGTAAGGTTTCGTGAAATTCTGTGCAGCAGTTGCAGAGGAGAAGTCGAAAATGCGTCAGCCAATCATGGCCCTCGGCAGCCATATTCGTTGACCAATTAGCACTAAAAACACAAACGTGGTAGAGGACCTTGAGTACTTGCTTCCTGTAAGGTTTCGTGAAATTCTGTGCAGCAGTTGCAGAGGAGAAGTCGAAAATGCGTCAGCAAATCAGAGCCCTTGGCGGCCATATTTGTTCACAGATCGGCATGGAAAACACAAACTTGGTAGAGGACCTTGAGTACTTGCTTCCTGTAAGGTTTTGTGAAATTCTGTGCAGCGGTTGCAGAGTAGTCGAAAATGCGTCACCCAATCAGAGTCCTTGGTGGCCATATTTGTTGACCGATCTGCACCAAAAGCACAAAATTGGAAGAAGACCTTTATTACTTGCTTCCTGTAAGGTTTCATGAAATTCTGTTCAGCAGTTGCAGAGGAGAAGTCGAATATGTGTCAGCCAATCAGAGCCCTCGACGGCCATATTTGTTGACCGATCAGCACGAAAAACACAAACTTAGTAGAGGACCTTGAGTACTTGCTTCCTGTAAGGTTTCGTGAAATTCTTTGCAGCGGTTGCAGAGGAGATGTCGAAAATGTTAAAAGTTGACGACGGACGGCGCGCTATGTCAATAGCTCACTTGAGCTTCGCTCAGGTGAGCTATAAGATGCTTGTTATTGTTATGATGGTATCTGACTTTGACAATTCTCTTTTTGAAAGGTATAAGATTAAGGCTAAGATTTTACTCTTAAAGTTTGCGCAGAAAAATTAGAACTCTATTTTTGGACCCTGTTATAAAGAAGAATTTAGATCTTCGTGTATGGCACAGGAGATCATTTGGATTGACTACAGTGACTTTGCCATATCCTGGTGGTAATTTTCTTGAACTACCTTTAAAAATAATTTTAATGCATTGACAAAATTTGATGGCTGAACATTTACGATGAAGACGGGACTCAATGACGGACTCAAGCCTGTCGGAGAAGACATTGTCCTGATCATGTATCCTTTCTTAAAGTTCATTAGACTCTCCGGAGGATTTCGATACAAAACATACAGGAGATCATATGTTTATTTACGTCGTGACTCTGGGTTTTCGATAATATTGAAAGGGTTTTGAACAGCTGATCCGGATAATCACATCACTGGTCAATAGACAAATAGTAAAGTCACTATCCTAAGTAGCCCAATTTCCCATTGGTCTTTCTATAAATGTGTTGTTTTTGTTCTTTAGTGTATTCAGTGTTTTCATGTTATAATTTGAGTGTTTGGGACATCCTGCTGTGGTGTTGCTACAGTGATGCTTGTTTGAGATTTTTTTAAACTTATTTATCGTGATTAACATTTTACGTTGGTTTCAAAGGGGAAGATTTTAGACAAATGTGAATGAAAAAAAAATGAGAGAACGTTTTGTTAATAGCAATTCATAGCTTCAGCGATATATTCTCGTTCAAAACTCACAAACTTTGCAAAGCATATAACATACTTGTAATCAGGGTGGAAAGATCCCGATTCTGACAATCAGTGAATCGGGAATTCTAGAGATATTTCCTGGTTTTTGATTGATTTGTTTTGAGAATGTCTTGATTTTTTAGATTTTTTTTGTTCCCAGGGAAAGTTGAATGAGTCATAATCCGGCGCCATCTTTGATTTTGACGGAAGCCATGTGTCGGATGAAAATGTCTCATTATCGACCTAAATAAAGATTGTATGTCATCCCGGTTATTGCAAGCCATGGTGCTATCAATTACTAGACGCTGATGTTACGGTGCTATCATCACCTGAATTATTCACATGTCCATTTCATATCGTCATGTCATTTATTCGATTCTCTCGGGTGTCATCAAAAACATATAGTTATCACTTAGCTGACAGAACGCCTGTCATCCTATCTGCACCACGTAACATATTAACTGTTCTGCAATCCCCCAACACCACGATCCGTCAATCAAGCCCCCGATCTCACGGCTCCGGCAGGCTTCAATCGTTGACGTGCCCGCACGGGGATATTAAAGCTATAGAATGATTGACAGAGAGTGAAATTTGCTGCCTGTCGTTTATCTTGTCACAATTGTTTGTCATTATCTCTTCAAAGGTAAGATGGAAACATTGATTGATGGCATACGCTAGGGGAGTACTCCAATCATTATTTCTCTACATCACATGTCCGCCATCACTCAGGAGGAAGGATGAAATGCTTGTCTCTTCTCTTTTTTTTGTAATTCTGTTCCGTTGTAGCAAAGTGACCCTAGATACAATCCGAAAAGGTCAGAGACAGCAAACAGACTCACTGTAACTACCGAAGAAAACATAAAAGACGCATGTCCGAGTCCAGTGATCACCATAAGGTCAATTTATCAGTCTGTCCAGATCACGTGGACAAAATCTGAATTGACTAATAGATTCTGCATGAGGAATCGGAGGATATTACAATAAATCGTTGTTCAGGCAAAAATCCTATTCTCAATATTAATTGATCTCAAAGGAAAACAAATATGCACTCGAACCTACACAAAAACAAAGACATCAAAGATAACACTCCCATAAATGTTACCAGTAAGTAAGACGTGAAAAGGACACGTGCACGACACACATCTTCTCTTCGCGAACTTCAGCGTCGTAGACGCCCGCGAGATTACCTTCACGTGGTAGAGAAGATGGACACACAAATTATGCTGAGACTATTGACCAGTACAGAACACTTTGTAGCCTTGATACCAAATAGCATGTTAGATTTAAAGGGCAAGGGTCCGCCCTAGAGTCCCGTAGACACATTTTGCACAATGTTTTAGAAGATGCTGAACGAAGTATATAGACGACTTCATTACCAAGCAATGTTGTATGCCGACTTATTTAGATTGTGACCAAGATACCTCACCCAGCACTAAACCACTTCTTACTTTTCAGGTACTTCTGCCAAGAAAATTTTATAAAGCGCATTCATCTTGCAATTTATTTTGGTTTTGATATATTTTCATAACATTATTTTGCTTTCGAAAGAGCAAAGCCATAGATCATTTAGTCAATGTAGGTAAATCTAACTCCTTTCTGATACCCCTTTACACATCTTCTATACACCATAAACAATGCTAGAATCACAAACAAATCCTCTACTTATTCAATGTTACATCTTATTATCACGAAATTAGGTTCCCTTAGTATTATATTAACCATTGCCAAGTTGATAGGGTGCAAAGTACTGTATATTTACCTAGGACATTCAGATAAACAAATATATAAGTTTATGTTTACAATGATAATTCGTTTGTTAAGCAGTATCTATTTTCAACAGGACACGCAAGAGATACATAGTATAATGCAAAACTATTGCAAACATTTTTAAATTATCAGTTGGTACGGAACAAACTGAATGGTCGACTCTAAAGTGACAAATATCATCACACATTTACAAGACTGCAAGTACAACTACTAACTGTGATTACAGACCACTGTGTCGGGATTCCTCTAAATCCCGCATGAGAGGGAACCTGGGTGATCAATGAAAATTTGGAGTGGCTCTTTGGAACGGATCGTAGCTTCATACTTGCACTGTATACATAAAATATTTGCAAATCAAAAGTATTTACTTTGACTATTTAAATAATCAAAAATAAATATTTTAGATATACAATTCACAATTATTTATGATGACAGTACCGATGATTCCTTCCCTTAAATATATCATCGACGCCATCGTTACCTGGAAAGGAAGACAGTTTTCTGTAGTTTAGTTCCACACAAAATAGGGGAGGGGGTGTTAAAGTGTATACGTAGGCTTGACAGCGGTAATTCCTGTCTTGAACTTCTTCTCAGACATATCAGCGGCCATAGACGGATTAGGATGGTGACCCTCGGTGGTTTCTGGTGTACCTAACCACAAGTGACGTAGATTCGTCTGACTGTGCTGTAATATGTCAAAGTAAAATATAGACCTTCTACAATGTTGAATGTAGATTTCTACCATGACTGACAGGTGTACTTTATTCTTGGTTATCGTTCTGGTACAGATGTCGCTATGTCGTTTTTTAACCAGCCACCCTCCGTCAAGATAAATGTTCCTGGCCAACCTCCCGCCAATAAATTGGCTGAGTTTTAATTAATGTAATCTGTACTTACTAAGTACAATGAAAGATAAAGACTTCGAAAGCAAGCAAGTAGTATCAAAATATTAGTATTTTGATATTCTCGTATTGAAAAAGTTTACGTACCAAGCACATAATGGCAAAGTTTAGAAAAAATAACTTCCAACATTCCAATTATTTCCTGTTTCTGATTATCAGAAATGATGAATTGTATCTAGCTCTCTTCGTGCGGCAAGACAAGAAAGAAGGAAGATAAATCACAGAAAATATACAAACAACCCAATCTTCCCCTCCCATTTGAAGATAAAGCTTTGACATAAAAGTACTTGTTGGAATCATTCAGGTAATTTCACATTAAAAACTAGATCTAAAGCTGATTATTCTTCAGTAACTTTCCGAGAACTTTGTACTGTACATTTACTGTACAATATATAACATGATTGTTACGATATCAAATCAAACGTACGGTGACCAGAAAAATGGAAGATGGCTACATGTAACATGGTACTAGGTCATTGAATAGATGACAGGCAATGCTCTGCTGGCTGAAGCTAGTTGGGTATAAATCTTTTTAAGAAAATTTAATGTGACCATAGAAGACAGTCATGTCATCATGCATATTACTAGTATGGTAACAACTTAACTTGCTTTTTATTGCTTTTAAAATAAGTCTGAATCTGAAGTTCTTTTAAATTGTTAAGATTAAATTTAAAATTTGTGAAAAACTTCACAAAAATAAACTATTTTTATCAGTTGTCAACATGCAAGAAAATAAATGCAAAACTCGGGTCTCCACTTATATTCTTATATACTTCTTCCCTGTTTACCACTTTATGGCACCCTTTGCGTCGTGTTTTAAACTCTCTTCAATCATCGGCAGTATAAGTATTTTATTATTCATTAATTTGCATAAAATATGACTGCGGTCATGTCATTACGACAAGATAATGTATATAGTCTGTAGGACTGACAAGGATTTCTCTGCACACTGAATTTTTATTAACATAATGTAGATGTTTATCATCGAGGTGTGACAGGGTGAAGCCTTTTCCAAAATAACCCCCTGTCACAAGCAGGCAACAAATGGTGGGCACATGATGGGTTAAGTGAACAATTTTACATGGTTTTTGACTGATTAATAGACAGGGGTGTTCGTTTTGACACAGGTAATGTTTTTAGACGGCTAGAAACGTCAAGATGGATGTAATCTCTCTGGCAGAGGCATTGCCTACAAATAGCTTGCTAGATAATTATAAGAAGTAAATGTTGGACGAGGTGACGTCCCTTGCCAGACGGAAGGCGACTCACACGTCCACGGAAATAACCACTCATGACATGCGTAGAGAATCACCTTGTTGACCTGGTTGAGTACATGAGACCGATTCCATGTAACTTACTTTATCCAACTTTCCTCCTCACAGACGGACGGCGTCTCCGC
Organism: Pinctada imbricata; assembly: GCA_033119305.1. Lineage (NCBI taxonomy): Eukaryota > Metazoa > Mollusca > Bivalvia > Pterioida > Pteriidae > Pinctada > Pinctada imbricata. The sequence continues at coordinate 107,055,216 of VSWD01000005.1, forward strand.
TTAAAGGCTTTTATCTTTCCATTTCCAGAAGTTTCTTTGTATAAGAAGTACATCATGATTCATGACTGAATAATAGTATGCTTGATAATTATAATTCCTTCCCATAGACAGTTAGTAACCTTTCTAAATGATATGGAATGGGGGATTTTCGAGTCCTTTTTCAACAATCGACTGCAAAAATGATTCATAATTGTGTATTTCTGAAGGAAACCCGAATTTATGATTATTTATGCCATCATTTGTTTTCTACGTCCTCATCTTCGGGTTTTTGTTGTAGTTTGATAATTTCCAAAAATTATTATTCTAACAACCTCAGCAAGAAAACAAAGCACCAAAAACTAAACCAAAGGCATAGAGCGAACAAACCAATGGGCAGAACAGATCGACTGAAAGCTGGTAAAGAGTAACCGAAAACCAAAATTGAATCTCTTAATACAATCTATAATAAAATGTTCAATACTTTTTATTCTTAACTAATCTTTTGGACCTTTGTTACTTACTACAATTGGTTCAATTGAAATCATCAAAATAACAGTAAACAAGGTACTGGTCGCATCTTAAGTTTTGTACCTGCATTGCACATTGACAAAGCGTGTTGATGTTGAAGGCGCCGTCCAAATCTCAACAGAGAAGATTAGCCTTTGATCCCATATCACTTTTGAAAGTTTGTAGAACTTCTTGGACAGAAGGTTTTTTGCTCATACAGCTGTGCGTCTCGGAAAACCTATGCCTTTTCGGATAAGTTTGAGATTTAAGCACAAGTAATCCAGATAACCACACAATTTACTATTATATAGAGAATGGCCGTCTAAAGTTGGCAGTTTATGCACATTTCTCTCCCTCAATTTATATATTGTCTTTATATTCCAATGACAAATATGGACAATGACCATATACACAGTACAAAATCGATAATTCAGGAAATCACAAACCGAAGGCAGACAAAATCAGGATAAAACAGGAACCAATGCAAACAAAAACCTTCACCGCAAGAAAAGAAGCGAACAACCAAAGCAACTCCCGTCGATTCAATTCGACAGAAATATCACATCCGGTTACTTCTATTTCGAAAGATACAATTATAGTCTGTGGTTGGATGGTTCAAATGGTCTAAGACAGAATATCATCAAACATTCTGGACAACGGGACATCATAATGTATGACGAGTTCCCCAAGTCTGCTTTGATTGTTTGTTGGCCTATTTTGGTCACAGGGATTAATCGCGCTTCTTGATTGCTTGATGTACTATTGGTTATGTAACCCATCGTACATCAAGCAATCGGGAAGCGCGATAAATCCCTGTGATTTTGGTGTGGGCTTTGTGTCTCGCCGTTTCCTATTGGTTGTTATAGTTGTTCCCTAGTTGTTCCCCTCTTGTATACATATTGCATTGTTCTGTGAATATTGACAGGGATAAGTTGTTGTTATTTGTTTTAATATTGTTGTTTTTGAGTTTCTTATAGTAGTTTTTGTTAGTTTTTTTGTATGTAGTGTTGATTTGACTTTTTGTTTCTACATTCATGGTTGAGTATTTGTCAATAGTTCTAGGTGTCGTTGTGTGTGTATTCAGTATGGTGAGACCCTATACTGCCTGTACAGTATTGGGCATTCCCCGACTGTCAAGTACAACATTTTGAAGAGAAATTATTATCTACAGAGAGATGATATATGACGGAAACATTATCACAGAAAAGTGCATAAAACTCACTTGATTGCTTCATACAAAATACAAAATATTATCATAAATAAAACGTTGATCATCGACATTAATCTCTTTCATCTTTTTTTACACGAAGGAGAAAATTATTCAAACGACAACGCTTCTATGGCCACCATATTTATCATGTGAAATGAAATTCAATAAATATCTCAAAATGAAATACAGGAACGAGTTGCTATTTACTTCAACAGCGATGTAAATCAAAACGTTTGAAAGCTGCTGGGCTTTTAACTGACACGTAACAGTGGATCCGTATTAAATTTACGACCACACGTCCCGCCGTATAAAAATTTATATCGTTTACAAAATGACAAAAAGTCATTTATATAAGATTTATGAGCGATTAATAAGCATGAGTTATGGTACTTTTTAAAAGCACCTTAACATATCTGGATGGTTTTTGTGAGTCGTTTTAAGACGGTCTGTCACAGACCCTTTTCTCTACAAAGCCCACTCATAATAGGGTGTCGTATCTCAAAGCATTTATTAACACAGCACCATATATCAATTTGAATTAATATTGATAAGGGGCAGTAAATCCTGCTCAAAATCTCATGGAAGAGAATGAAATACGACTGCGCGTGAAGTAGCGGGGTATTATGGTACAAGATGAATGAAACAAGAAGATTTACTGGGTGATGGCATGGGACTTTTAAGTAAGCCGGGATCTTAGTGGACCTTTAGGGTGTTCATAGACACACCTGTTCACAAAGAGACACGGAAAACAAGAAAATGTCAAAATCTACCACATAATTAATACTCATATTAATTGTGATTATGTTATTAATTATTCGCGGGGATAAAATATACATTATAATCCTTCAGTTAAGACGGCGACTCCTCTGTCATAGTCACCCTGTTTATAAATATAAAGAGAGAAATTTTCACTTTGTCGCTTTGAGATAGTCTTCTAATTTATCAGAATTTTGTATTTCACACGGTATCAAAAAATTATGCAATTATCATTCTTTAAAGTGTCGGGTTAGCCATGTTTGCAAAGAGGCGAGAAGAAGTCACATGGTTTGTCTAGAAATATCAAGTTTTTGGCTGATATACCACGATTATATTGGCTTTTGAGAAAGAACACTCGGAACATTTCCCGTCTTAAATATTCTAAATGATTTATAAATCATAATCAGGGGGTCCAAGAGGCATGTCATCTGTAAACTTCGCAGCTGCAGAGGGAATTCGGGCAACAGATGCAGACACATGTTGGAAGCATCTCAGTGAAGCTTATAAGTTACACCCTCCCTCCAACATTATGACGTCAGAGATTTCACAATTTGACTAGATTCCCATGTTTTCAAATGTTGATTTCACAATATAAACATGATCATCATGCATTTTTACAAGTATTTATTTTCCGCTCATGTAAATTTCATGCTTCCATAAAATTCTTACTTTACGATAACTTTTCATGAAAACAATTGGAAAGGGACCATCGTTTTGATTTTTTTATGCTTACATCTTTTTCCATCAGGGAGTTTTCAATATTAATAATGTTAATACACAGATTATTAGTGGATATAGTCCGACAAGTTGACCCAATTTTTTGAAAATTTAGGAATCAAAATACAATTATAAATATGTTTAGTTCTTAGTTTCTATGTCGTCCATTGGTTTTCTCTATCACTAATGAGCAAGTGAAATGACGTCAAAGTGATATTGAGTAACTAACAAATAAATTACTACCGCTTTCTTATAGAGGGAAGTTCAAATTTAATAAGAAGAAAAAACAAAAAGCATCGGCGAATGATGATATTTTGTAAGATCTCTTGGAAGTAACAATATTATCAAAACTAGATCTATATAGTGCATTTTATAAGAATATGCAAATTGATTACAAATAATAGCTTTTGAAAAATAGATAAATACATTTAAAAAACAAAAAGATGAAAAATGTTATGAAAATTTGATAAACAAATAAATTTTTCAAAAAGTTGAATTTCTTATGGACGCCGTATCATTACACCGAATTTTTTTTAGAGATATTGCAATTTCAATAAAGGCAAAATGTGCTATCAGAATTGAATGAAAATAAGATAAAAATGTTAAGAGGAGCATTGATATCTAATCCCACTATAACCTCAACCTAGAAATAGGTTATACTTTTTAAATGTAATTATAATATTTCGAATTGAAGTTTCTCCTTGTTCTTTATTTAAATCCCCCCCCTCCTTAAAAAATTATTGTCATTTTGTGCAGATCAAGTAAAAGTAATACATCTGGTTTTTCTTCTAAATACTGAAAAAGGGATAATGAAATTACTCGATGAAAATCTCATACTTCATAATTATCTAGGGAAATATGGCATAAGTTTTCATAAATAGATTAAGAAGAAGTTGATACAGCAAAAGATCCATGGATACATTCATACATTAGGCATCACACACGCAAAAATATATACTGATCAGTAATATTTGTCACGATGATCGAAAACATAACAGCAACCATATACATGTATACATGGTATAGTGATACATGAACATGATGATTTTGAAAATAATCTTCTTAAAAATTTATGATAATTTAAATTTGAAAGCAAGTAAATTTCCTACAGTCTTATCTTGGATCATTTTCCCTCATCCGAAAAATTAATGTCATTTTGGGTAGGGCATGCAATAGTAATACTTCGTTTTTACTTTTGAGATATTTCAAATGGATTATCACATACTACGCATCTTTAAGCTGTTGCTCTGAGAAAACGAAATTCTCACATTTCACAAGAATTCCAAATTATTGCGTAAGTTTTAAGCTGATATTATTTTAGCATAATCTGGTACACACCTTACACTTCACGTAGGAAGCAGTAAAGGGCCATAAATACATACACTCATTTGATAAAGAACATAATAAAGGAGATTCCATACACAAATGTCTATTGATCAGTAATATTTGTCGAGTGCACGTTGCTTAGAAACATAATTTATTATCATTTGGAGGAGAGCCTCTTACATATATCATTTTTAACGTAAGATATATAGGCAGATAGCTGACCCCTGGGCCATAAGATACCGATAATGTCCAATACCACGTCTTCCTAACGCAGAATAAACGGCGATCTATAGCTTTTCAATTATAAACAAATATGAATGATTTCTTTGATGCGTCCTCAGCGGTGATTTGTCTGGCAAGCTACTGATAGATCCGTAAATAACACTAAAAACACTGGCAGTCGGCGGCAGCTGACACCTCTCTCCCGGATATTCACATACATGGAATGGTTTTATGTAATATTTTATATCAGCTTCATCATTTCCCGGAAGACGTTAGGCCTGGCCGGGCCGAATGAATATTCTTTTTTCTCATGTCAAATGTAAGCTAAGTGTATCGCATTCATATTGATAATGTCACAATAAAAAAAACCCCGATATACCGGAAGTGTCCAACTCTCTTTGTGGTTCCACCAAAAAGAAAAAAAAGAAAAAAAGGAAAGGGTCATCTTCGAAATAATAACCAATCTCTTCCATCGAATCTTTACATTTAGTGAGAGGGAGAAGCGATAACTGTTTGGAGATTGAATATCAACCTTATGTATTTTCATCTGAGGTTGAACAAAAGGATTCAAAGACAAAATTTTGTTGTTTTTTTCTTTGTATCATTCTTTACTGATGGAAGAAACATTTAGATTTTCTGCAAATGGAATTGCCCCTAAAATCTATAATATACAAGAAAAATTGAATAAATGTAAAAAAAAATTAAATGGAGATATAAAAGACACTGCTGACTACCAGTGGTTCTGCCTCAGGAAACCGGGTGTCCCAGGGGGAGTAAGCACGTACATCTACTATTGGCATGTAGATCACCAAGACGTGAAATCTACTACGAGTAGATCTAGATATAAGCTTCTTTTAAATCTTAAAAAGGCAATCGATTTTAATCAAGCTTGTCTGAAAAGCTCAAAAATGAAAAAAAAGCATTATATGTCTTTTATTTGATGTTAAGTTGCATATTACTTCCTTTCATAATTTATAAAGTAAGTTTAATGAAAATGAGATTCAAAAGATCATCAAAGAAATGTGATACAATTGTCCTTTACTAATTTCCAACATATGGTTGAAAACCATTACATGACAATTAAGTTGTGCTTCACGCCTGACCTTGGTCCGAATATTTAAGGATCTTGACCAAAGTGGGGACACCTTCTCAACCGAATGACACTTGTCGTTTGTTGAGGGATGCTAAAATTGAAGATTCAAGGCTGGTTAGAGTCTTGTCCGTTTATTTCACTGGTTTAGATAAAAGTGATTAATAACAAAATATGATATATAATAATGAACATGATAATTATAGTAATTATGAAAACATTTGCATATTCAATAAAGTTCCAAAACAGACCTAAAAGATAAAAATACAATTTTAATTAATGTGATAAAACTAGAAATAAACACTTGAACATTTTTGAAACAACACTTACAAAGCAATACTTTCTATGATAACATTATAACAATAATAATGTAATAATCGTAATCTGAGCTTCGGAATGAATAATTATAAGTTCATATAACAAACCAAAAATAAAACAAGAAAACTTTGCATATGTTATAACGACAATTACAGTAAAACATTATATGTATGAATCCATGATAATTAATTATTTCTTTAAACTTTTAAGATACAACAAAACATTTCTTCTCGACCATATGTTACAATTAAAAACGCATTTTATCATAAATATAATTATAGAAAATATCAACGCATTTAATTTTAGTCAAGAACATTATCAAATAAATAAATTGACTTTGTAAAAGAAAATGTTTCACAAAATTATTTTAAGAAAGAACTTTTTGACTTTATAAAATTTCTATAAAAATATACAAGTAAACCATATTTACCTAAAATTGAAGATTCAAGGCTGGTTAGAGTCTTGTCCGTTTATTTCACTGGTTTAGATAAAAGTGATCGGACAAGGACGCTAACCTAACCTTCCTCGGAAATCTCCGTAAAACTTTCGACCAATCAAAATTTCTCTTACAAAATGTTTTTCGGAAGTTCATTTAAATAATAAAGGATTACGTGGTCAGCGATTGATCGAAGACCGTGCCGTTTTGGTGACATGTATAATTTGGCAATTACAGGGACCCGAGTAATCCTAATGTCCGGTTTACCAAATTTTCACAAGGGCCGACACCGCTGGCATTTTCCAATAAATCTATCACAAACGTAATCTTACTTGCCAAAAACCTTAACACGTCAAAATATGAATTATGAACAATTATTTTCAGAAAGAGTAAAAATTATTTTTAATTAAGAATTACGAATTAAATGTTTTTAAAAGGAAAATAAATTTAGAGTGTGAAACTATTTTAAATTAAAAATTAAAAGGAAAACAAAGAAAAATCAAAAACACGCATTGATATACAAAAACACACAGATATATACATGTAATAGAAAAACATCAAGTTTTTCTTCGTGACAAGATGTCCTTTACTAATTTCCAACATATGGTTGAAAACCATTACATGACAATTACCCCCCTTGCCACGAAAGGTTTGGTCCCCAAACCAAAAATAAAACACATGTAATAAACATTGATAAACACAATATATACATTCAAACACTATATGAATTCAAATGATTAAAAGACACAGTTTATGAAATTTCACATTAAATGTCTTCTCTGAAAAAGACGCACACATGAAAATTAATCGTTCACGGATTGTTCAATTAAACACGGAGACGGTAGTCTTGCTCTAAGTCAAGGGATGCCCATTTATGGAAAAACTTTTAAAATTCAAGTGAAAATAATACAAAATGAATAGAACATACAAATATACAACAAATTAGGCAAGATCCAGTATGTCACAAGAGTTCTGAGTTAAAGAGGATGGGGTGAGCATAGTATTGAAACCTTGATGTGAAACCATGATATATGCACAATAGGTTTGGTTTAAAATTTTATTTACAATAGAATGATTGTGCCAACTTAGTTTGATGATTCTGGGCACGGTAATTGACTTAAATGAATGTTTGTCAATTATTTCGAATTTGTCCCAATCAGCAAAAAGTTTGGCGCCAAATGAATGTGGAGAGATGGTCAAATTTCGAATGACTGGGTTATCAAATTTATAATATGAAGGGCACAAAGGCAACGTCAACAATGGGATGATAACACATTTACCACCCGAGGTAAGTTCTAATTGAACTTTTGTTTCTTTTGTTGGTCTTTTACGCCAAAGATAAAAAATAATACAAGCCAAAATGAAAATAATGATAAGACCAACAGCAAATACAGCATGTAACCATGAAATTTCTGACAATAGTAGGCCTTCAAGTGAAGCCTTTGGTTGAACAGGTGCAACAGTTTGAGAATTATAAATAAAAGAAGGGATTTCCTGTGACTTAGCTTGAGCCACTTGTTTTAAAATTAATAATTCAATTGTCAATTTTCTTAACTTAAACAGTGCAATGATGCAAATTGCAATAGAAAACACAGTTCCCCCCATAGTTCCAAAAATTAAAATAGCATTTGTATCTGGCCAAGTGTTTGGCACATAAATTATACCATCAATAAGTGGTTCAGACAATTGTTTAAAAATAGTTTCATCATTCTTGGCTGCTTTAGCCATTTTCTTCAAGCTTAAATGGTACTTGTGGTTTCTGCGACCACTTTATCCATTGAATGATTGAAAATTCTAAATGGTGGCACTTGCAAATCTATAGGTTGAGGGAAGGTTGTGTTCCCTAACAAGTTAGACAGTTTATCTTCGTCGAAAAATTCTTGCAAAAGTGCCAAATTAAAAGGATGAACAGTAGTAAAATTTTGGTTCGATTCATAACAATTCACCAATCTTGGTGGAAAATAAAGAGAGTCAGTGGACAAAGAACATTTACAAGGTACATGAACAATACAAAATGTACAACCAGGTATAACTTTCTTTTCACCTGGACAATCCATTGATAACTCCCTGATTTTATACACCAACGCAGAAGTTGGAGACAACTCGTATATATCAGAGGTCAACATGTTAGGCACAAACTTAAAGTTGCAAAGTTTGTGAATAGCATTCACATCATTGTTAAACAAAGCCATAGAGCAGTCAATCTTGGTTATTGGACGTAGAGGAATGTTATGGCTACATAGAATGACAGGTCCATGCATGCAGTTAAGTAGGTCATCAGAGGTCAAGGTTACGTAATAGTCATGGTGATTAGTGATGGCAAAGAATTTAGGTAAATTAAGAAGTTGCGTAGCATGAGGAGATGAAATGTTAACAGGTACAGGAAGTGAAAGCATCTTGTACAGTTGCATAGGAACTTGGTGAGTAGAAATGGGAAATTTCACTGAGATATAAACATGACCACGACTACGAGCATACAGAAATTTTGCATTCGAATAATAGTAAGATGGGTTAGTATGAGTTAAATAAAAGCCTTTGTGAGAATTTCTAAGCATTTTTGTGATACCAAAGAGAACAGGTTTTAGTTTGGTTTTGGGTATTAGAAATGGTGAAAGTTTTCCCTCAATCAAACTTTGGAAGGCAGATTGTAAATTGTTAAGGTTGCTCCTAAGTACATTTGCCTCATTGACCTGTTGAACAAGCAGAGCAGATATGTTAGTAATAGCTTGTTCTAATTGACTGATTTTTGCATTGAATGTACTTGCCAAAACATTAATATTCTGACTGTTAATTTTAACTCCATTCAGAAGGTTGGCAGTCTTTTTATCCGTTATAGAAATGAAAGAAGAAAGATGACTTTCATACTGCCTCAAAACCTCGGCAAATTTAGACGTTCTAGAATTCAGAGCATTGAAATGTCTAGCCAGCAAGTTGATGTCATCAACTGTAGCTATTCCAAAGAAATTTCGAGAGATTGTGCCAATGAAAGGAAGGAGTGCTCGAGTAGACTTCTTGTTTGATCCTGGAAAGTCGGTGTGAGGGATAAGTGATTTTATACATTTGACGACCTCTGAGACATGACTCTGTGTCTCAAGATGTAAAGCATGAAAGACACTCAACAAGTCATTGATTGCATAGCAATAGGAAGTGTTCTGTACGCATCTGGATACCATTGTTGGTTTAGCTGAGCTGGGAAGCTTCATATGGAATGTGTGGATCCAGTATTCCTGTGTTAGCACCAATTGTGAGTCCTTCTGAAAGATTACTCCATAATTAAGGCGATTGATACTGTCTCCGGTTGGTTCGAACTTAACACCTTTGTTTGTTGCGGATGCCATGGGTACTGAGGAGATGATGAAGAGAGTGATGAGAGGCAGGAAATGGTACCATATTGATGAGAGTGACCCTACAATAGCCAAAAGAGAGAGAAAAAAAATGAGTGATGCTGATGTCGGGTGACTATAAGGTTGATCAGACCATATAATCTAGCACTAAGAACATACATCCTAAAATGTACAACTGGGTGACACATCACAAAATTTAAGAACAATTTCGAATTTAGGAAAAGATATCTAAAGAACCAAAACAAAATACTAAGTGCGCAAACTCCCAAGTCAATATTATTCCTCATTAATCTCTAACCACATTCAACATTCCAGAGTAATGACAATCCAAAATAAACTGCTTAGTAAAGCCAACCAAGAGAAAATTACTACATGTATGGCATTCGACATGTAGATTTAAGAATTATAGGTTATAGTACTCTCTGGGATATCAAGAGTCTATAAAATTGCAGCTGTGGGATATACAGTGCAATGGGATAGTTGCATGCATGCTTTTTTTGTGTGTAGAACGGGATAAACAAACTGAAGGGATATATCAGTATAGAATAAAGGGATGGAGATGATTTTAGCTCACTTCTTTTTGAAGCAGGTACGCCTTCTTTTACCAGTCTTGGTAAAGCGACGGTTTATATCGGCTAAAACATCTGGTGGGAACACATCATCAGGTTCCCAGGTTCTGGAATCATTCTCCCAAACAACACGAATGAGACGTTTCCCGTTCTTAAATTTGGCTGATGGGATGTATTTAATGTTCCAAAGGCGATCGCTCCTGTTGTTAGGAGGATCTGATGGTGGTTGATCACTTGGGATTGTGTGATCAGGACTAGTCGGAGATGACTGTACGTTACTTTCATCCCTCAATGTGACAGGAGATGGACCTGGTTGGGATGTTGATGCTGGGATATTGTCAGTATCCTGGTCACTTAAAGGTTGAGTATCATCCGAATCTTCATCGGGTTCTTTTGGCTCAAGATGGGCTCTAGATGAGGTCGGTGAATGGTAATGCTTCAAGTGAATAGCATTCATAAGAGAAGGATGTATCTTGTTGTCAGATACTCTTTTCAGCTGATAGGTGTAATTAGAACCACATTCTGTAATTCGGTACGGTCCTATACACTTGTCTGTAAGTTTGGCTGACTGACCTTTAGGTACATGGTGTGAGTTTATCAGTACGAGATCACCTACCTTAAAGTTTGGTTCCCTTGCAGTGCGATCATAACGCTCTTTGTTTTTCTGCTGGTGGTACTCAGTGTTTTTCTTGGCAATCTCATTAGCTACCTGAAGTCTTGATAGGAACTCCTGTAAATAATCCTTGGTATCTTGACCCAGGTTGTCCTTTGGTTGTAGGTCTATGTCAAAAGGTAACCTCATTTCCTTGCCAAACATGAGGAAAAAGGGAGAGAACTCAGTAGAATGAGCAGAAATAGACTTGCGAAAAGACATCATGATACCAGGAAGCAGTTTATGCCAACTTTGCTTGTCTTTCTCGCAGTATGCTCTGAGAGACTGAGCTATGACACTATTTTGTCTCTCTACAAGTCCATTAGTACTTGGCTTGTAACTACTGGTGTGGTACTGAGAGATCTCGAAGATTTCACACAAGGCATTGATGAGCTTTGACATGAAATTTCGACCTCGATCAGAAAATAGGATGGATGGGGCACCATAGCGAGAGAAAATGTTTTCAAAGAGAACATTGGCAACCTCCTTAGCATTCTGAGATTTGAGAGGAAAGGCCTCAGGCCAATGTGTACCCGCATCAATGCAAAGGAGTATGTACTCATAATCATCTTTGGTTTTCTGAAGTGGACCAAGTATGTCAATCTGCCAACATTCAAACTTATCTCTGGCAGGCATTGGCTGCATCGGAGGCTTGACTGGATTGTGATTCCTCTTCGCTAGTTGACACCTGTCACAAGACTTGACATAATTAACTATGTCTTGGTGCATCCTTGGCCAGTAGTATTTTTGTATTAAAGATACACGTACCTTTTCTATGCCAAGGTGACCACCTCCAGCTAAGCTATCATGATATTGCTTGAGGGCATCAAGTCTTAGAACTTGGGGAAGGGCTACCTGAGAAATATACCTCATTTCCTCCGGTTGTCTTGTACACCTTCGTTGAAATAAATGGAGCAAAATACCATTCACTATAGAATAGTGTTTTGATTCAGCTACTATACTGGCATGTCTGGATGTATCAGAGGGGAGTTCCTGAAATTCTAAGTACCTGATTATGTCTTTGAAGTCAGAGCATTCTCTCTGTAGCTGAGAGAGGGACTTCCGGTCGTCTTCTATGGGCTGTTGGTGTGCCTGCTCAATGACAACGATATCTGTCTCATCATAATTGTAGAATAAGTTTACCTGTATACCTACCTTTTCCTTATCATCTTGGGTATCCTCAGGCTCAGGAGACAAGACTGATACGCCAGGTTCTACATCTGGTGAATCAGGTTCCTCATACGTTCTTCTGCTTAAGGCATCAGCAACATAGTTACTCTTACCTGCTCTATGTATGATCTCGAAGTCATATTCCTGCAGCTTGAGTGCCCAACGTTCTAAACGACCAGTGTTTTTGGCTGTCTTTAGCCATACCAGTGCCCTATGGTCTGTATAAATTGTAAACTTACCTCCAACCAGATATGGTCTATAGGCCTCTACACCACGTACCACGGCAAGAAGTTCTTTTTCTGAAGTATTATACTTTTTCTCTTCCTTTGATAGCGATTTCCCACCATAGGCGATGACATTTTCCTTGTTGTCGGATGACAATTGGCTGAGATAGTAGCCAATGGCTGTGTCGGAAGCATCGCAAGTGAGAATAAAAGTTTTCTCGGGGTCAGGATAGGAAAGAATAGGTGCAGAGATTAAAGCGTTTTTCAGAGTGTCAAAAGCTGACTGACAATCAGAAGTCCAGTGAAATGAAACATCTTTTCGTAAGAGAACATTGAGAGGAGCCGCAATTTTTGCATAATTGTGGATGAATTTCCTATAGTAGTTAGCCATCCCTAGAAAGCTGCGTACCTGTTTTTGAGTTTTAGGAATAGGAAACTCACTGACTGCCTTTGTTTTCTCCGGGTCGACTTCGACACCATGGCGAGAAATGATATGTCCCAAGAACTTAAGTTGCTTAACTGCAAAATTACACTTCGAGGGTTCTAATGTCAAACCTGCTTCCCTTAATTTTGAGAAAACTTGGGAAAGATCTCTGAGATGTGTCTCAAAATCACGAGAAAATATAAGTACATCATCTATGTACACTAATACTGACTTAAAATTCATTTGTCTTAGTACACCTGACATGAGTGTTTGGAAGGTTATAGGAGAATTCATTAAGCCAAATGGCATTCTTTTCCATTCGAATACGCCATCTTGGGTAATGAACGCTGCCTTATGCCTTGACTCTTCACTCATCTCAACTTGCCAAAACGCTGATCTAAAATCTAGATTGGTGAAATATTGGGCTTTAGAATCACCAATGGCATCAAACACAGTCTCAAGATGAGGGAGAGGAAAGGACATTGGAATTGTGATTTTGTTAAGTGCTCTGTAATCACAAGCAAATCTCAATTGTCCATTCTTCTTCCTTACCATGACTACAGGTGAGTGCCATTCGGAATTTGAAGGCTGAATGATGTCATTTTCAAGCATTTCATCAACCTGCCTTCTAATTTCCTTGGCTACATGGGGTGAGGTTCTATAGAATTGTTTCCTCACAGGTTTAGACCCTGGTATTGTCTCTATTTTGTGTTTATGACCCGTGACCTTGCCGAGTTGTGATAAGTCTGAAGAGAACACATCTTTGAAACCATTTAAAAAGAATTTGAGTGTTCTCTTTTGTGGCTCGTCTAAATCTGCATTAGAGAGATCAAATTGCAAATCCGTTTTACCACTCGATTTATTTGATCCCTGACCTTGATTTTGTTTGTGACCTCGATCATCAAAGGAAAATATACTGGGTTCTGAATCCGAATCTAATTCATGTACTGTAGCAAGTACTTGATCCCGTTTTAAACGTATGTCCTGGTAAGTAGGGTTCATGACCTTCAAATATGCCCCGTGGGCTTTGACCTTGACAACACATTTTGCAGCTATGATGTGTTGTAGAGACAATGAGTGCAGAGGCTCTAACAAAACTTCTTCGTCATCATGACACCTTGACACTCTCACCTGTATTGTAGTTTCGCTGCGACTGGGGATCACTACTGTGTTTGATACCCTAGCTAGACCTGTGTCAGTTATAATAGAACAAATATGTAGCTCATTGTTTGTTTCTATATTCAGAGTGTTAGCCCTGTAATCAATGGTTGCACTATGTGACTTTAAGAAGTCAAGACCAAGAATGAATGGATAATGCAACTCACTGATTACATGGACAGTCTGTGCAAATGTCACACCATCAATGACCAGTTCAATATTGAGCATACCTAGCACTGTTAGGTAATTGCCAGTAACGCCCTTGATTTTCATAAAGCTAGCATCATTTAGCACTGTTTGAGATAAGGAAGTTTTGTCCAAAAATTCTTTACTAATAACCGAAATACTAGCACCTGTATCAAGCAAGGCTCGCACCTTTTTGCCACCTATGTCTATTAGAACTTTGTTTTCTTTCAGTGATGAAACCAAACAAATTTCTTGTTGTTTACCCTTGTGCCCATCCTCAGACGGATGCCTAGGGACAGGCGCGCACCCCTATTGTGCATTACCATACATAGCATTTTCGATAAGCCTCTTGTGACACACCTTAACTAAATGATTTTTAGTACCACAATATGAACAAAATTTATCATTGGCTGGGCATTTTGACTTATCAAAGCAAGACTTACCCCCACATCTGAAGCACGGTCCAGGATTGCTTGCTCGCTGTTGCCTGCCATAGTTTGTCCTCGGCTTGGGAGACTGGCGCGGTTCGAAAAGTGCGTTGACCGGGGCCATCTTCTCTTCGGCTGGAGGCATCATGGAGGACTGGATCGCCGCGATTCCCATTCGAATACCTTCGCTTACGGCGGACGCGATATCGGTGGACTGGGTCGCCGGGCTCTTGGTGGTCGCCTGCTCCGCGAGGGTGGCCATCTTTCGGAGGTCCTCCAATGTCTTTGGATTCTGCGGCACTACAATAAGGCGCAGCTGGTCTATCAGTCCTTCCCTCGCGAAGTAGGTCACGACTTCCTCCTCCATGGTACACTCGACCGACAGCTTCCGAACTCTAAACATATAATTGTCAACAGTTTCACCGGTCTCCTGTTGAATTTTCATTAACCGTTGGCTAATCGGAATACTTGGCTTAAAACGCTCGAACAGAGCATCCCGGATTCTGGTGAGGGACGACTTGCAGGGCGGCTCCAAGTGATTGAAGAATTGCAGAGCAACGCCAAGTAGATAAAATGGGAGCATGGTAATTGCTTTCGGCTCCGGAGTATTGTGTAGGCTAATGAACGCCAGAAACGTCGCCCACCATTCCGTTATTGGCGTAGTCCCATCATATTTATCTAGAGGCGGAATAGGGATTTTGACAGGGACAGGGGCTGGCTGGTCTCTGCCTCGGAGGGTCTGGGCTTCGTCGAGTTGAACTTCCAACTCCCTCCTACGCTGCAACTCGGCGTCTCTGTCTAGATTCGCCCTTTCTAGTTGTTCTCTGAGGATCTCCACCTCACTCCTGGGTTGGTCCTCGTCCTGTCCTGGCTGCACGGTGACTGTGCCGCTCCTTAGTTCCATATTGGATGGGGATGGCATGTTTGATTTTTCTTTTCTTTTCTTTTTTCTGCGAGAGGTACCCGGATTCTCCACCAGTTGTGCTTCACGCCTGACCTTGGTCCGAATATTTAAGGATCTTGACCAAAGTGGGGACACCTTCTCAACCGAATGACACTTGTCGTTTGTTGAGGGATGCTAAAATTGAAGATTCAAGGCTGGTTAGAGTCTTGTCCGTTTATTTCACTGGTTTAGATAAAAGTGATTAATAACAAATATGATATATAGTAATGAACATGATAATTATAGTAATTATGAAAACATTTGCATATTCAATAAAGTTCCAAAACAGACCTAAAAGATAAAAATACAATTTTAATTAATGTGATAAAACTAGAAATAAACACTTGAACATTTTTGAAACAACACTTACAAAGCAATACTTTCTATGACAATAACATTATAACAATAATAATGTAATAATCGTAATCTGAGCTAATTATAAGTTCATAGAACAAACCAAAAATAAAACAAGAAAACTTTGCATATGTTATAACGACAATTACAGTAAAAACATTATATGTATGAATCCATGATAATTCATCATTTCTTTAAACTTTTAAGACACAACAAAACATTTCTTCTCGACCATATGTTACAATTAAAAACACATTTTATCATAAATATAATTATAGAAATATCAACGCATTTAATTTTAGTCACGAACATTATCAAATAAATAAATTGACTTTGTAAAATAAAATGTTTCACAAAATTATTTTAAGAAAGAACTTTTTGACTTTATAAAATTTCTATAAAAATATACAAGTAAACCATAGTTACCTAAAATTGAAGATTCAAGGCTGGTTAGAGTCTTGTCCGTTTATTTCACTGGTTTAGATAAAAGTGATCGGACAAGGACGCTAACCTAACCTTCCTCGGAAATCTCCGTAAAACTTTCGACCAATCAAAATTTCTCTTACAAAATGTTTTTCGGAAGTTAATTTAAATAATAAAGGATTACGTGGTCAGCGATTGATCGAAGACCGTGCCGTTTTGGTGACATGTATAATTTGGCAATTACATGGACCCGAGTAATCCTAATGTCCGGTTTACCAAATTTTCACAAGGGCCGACACCGCTGGCATTTTCCAATAAATCTATCACGAACGTAATCTAACTAGCCAAAAACCTTAACACGTCAAAATATGAATTATGAACAATTATTTTCAGAAGGAGTAAAAATTATTTTTAATTAAGAATTACGAATTAAATGTTTTTAAAAGGAAAATAAATTTAGAGTGTGAAACTATTTTAAATTAAAAATTAGAAGGAAAACAAAGAAAAATCAAAAACACGCATTGATATACAAAACACACAGATATATACATGTAATAGAAAAACATCAAGTTTTTCTTCGTGACAATAGCTTAACATGTATGTGCATATAACCCCCCCTTCCTATTACACACAATATCTCGCTTATGCGACCAAAAAATTAAAAACCCGTTACATATGTCAAAGAGCATCCTTTCTACCTTAAGTATACAAAATTTCAAAACATTTCGACCAGAAATAGATTTTTAAATAATTTTTAAATATTTTAGTATATTTTCACTGTATTTTAAAAATCTAAGTCCCATAACTCTGTAACGACATATCGAATAAACCTGAAAATCGAAAGGCGGCTTCCTCTCCACAGTCCAATCATAATGTATGAATATCATGAAAATCCGTTGACGCATATTCAAGTTATTGCGTTCCATGCGCCTATATTTTGCCCTTAGCTTAAAATGTACCGGTATGTGCATATAACCCACCCCCCCTTCCCATTACGCACAATATCTCGGTTATGCGACCAAAAAATTAAAAACCCGTTACATATGTCAAAGAACATCCTTTCTACTTGAAGTATACCAAATTTCAAAACATTTCGACCAGAAATAGATTTTTAAATAATTTTTAAATATTTTAGTATATTTTCACTGTATTTTAAAAATCTAAGTCCCATAACTCTGTAACGACAAATCGGATGAACCTGAAAATCGAAAGGCGGCTTCCTCTCCACAGACTGATCACTATGTATAAATTTCATAAAAATCCGTTGACGCGTATTCAAGTTATTGCATTCCATAGGCGGACGGACAGACGGACAGACGGACGGACTTCGCCATACCATAATACGTCCCGTCAAATGATGGGCGTATAAAAACCCGTTACATATGTCAAAGAGCATCCTTTCTACCTTAAGTATACAAAATTTCAAAACATTTTGATTTAAAATAGATTTTCAAATAATTTTTTTTTTTAATATTTTCACTGTATTTTAAAATATCTAAGTCCCATTACTCTGTAACGACAAATCGAATGAACCTGAAAATCGAAAGGCGGCTTCCACTTCACAATCCAAACATAATGTATGAATATCATGAAAATCTGTCGACGCATATTCAAGTTATTTAGTTCCATGCGCCTATATTTTGCCCTTAGCTTAACATGTATGTGCATATCACCCACCCCCCCTTCCCATTACAAATATCTCGGTTTTGCGATAAAAAAATTAATAAAGCCTACGCTCACGCAGCAAGATACGCCCGTTGGGATTTTTTCACAACACCAAAATATCTAAGTCCCATAACTCCATAAGGACAAATTGGATGAACCTTAAAATCGAAAGGCAGCTTCCTCTTCAAAGTCTGATCAAAATGTACAAATATCATGAAAATCTGTTGACACATATTCAAGTTATTGCGTTCTATGCACCTATATTTTGCCCTTAGCTTAACATGTATGTGCATATAACCCCCCCCCCCCACCCCATTACACATAATTTCTGGATTATTTGACAAAAAATTCAAGAACCCGTTATATATGTGAAAGAACATCCTTTCTACTTGAAGTATACAAAATTTCAAAACATTTCAACCAGAAATAGATTTTTAAATAATTTTTAACTATTTTAGTATATTTTCATTGTATTTTAAAATATCTAAGTCCCATAACTCTGTAACGACATATCGAATGAACCTGAAAATCGAAAGGCGGCTTCCTCTCCACAGTCCAATCAAAATATATGAATATCATGAAAATCCGTTGACGCATATTCAAGTTATTGCGTTCCATGCGCCTATATTTTGCCCTTAGCTTAACATGTATGTGCATATAACCCACCCCTCCCCCCTTCCTATTACACACAATATCTCGGTTATGCGACAAAACAATTAAAAACCTGTTACATATGTCAAAGAACATCCTTCCTACATGAAGTATACAAAATTTCAAAACATTTCGACCAGAAATAGATTTTTAAATAATTTTTAAATATTTTAGTATATTTTCACTGTATTTTCAAAATCTAAGTCCCATAACTCTGTAACGACAAATCGGATGAACCTGAAAATCGAAAGGCGGCTTCCTCTCCACAGTCTTATCACTATGTATAAATTTCATGAAAATCTGTTGACGCATATTCAAGTTATCGCGTTCCATGCGCCTATATTTTGCCCTTAGCTTAAAATGTATGTGCATATAACCCACCCCCCCTTCCTATTACACACAATATCTCGGTTATGCGACAAAAAAATTAAAAACCCGTTACATATGTCAAAGAACATCCTTTCTACTTGATGTATACAAAATTTCAAAACATTTCGACCAGAAATAGATTTTTAAATAATTTTTAAATATTTTAGTATATTTTCACTGTATTTTCAAAATCTAAGTCCCATAACTCTGTAACGACAAATCGGATGAACTTGAAAATCGAAAGGCGGCTTCCTCTCCACAGTCTGATCACTATGTATAAATTTCATAAAAATCCGTTGACGCGTATTCAAGTTATTGCGTTCCATAGGCGGACGGACAGACGGACGGACGGACAGACGGACAGACGGACGGACTTCGCCATACCATACGTCCCGTCAAATGACGGGCGTATAAAAATGATATTTGAAGTGCAACAAATAAATAACATGAATTTAATTAAAATCTCTTGCGCAGAAATATTAAAAAAATGAGAAAAATCGTTATTTTGCAGTAAAACTCCATAAGGTCTCATTGTAAGATGCCATTATCTTTGAGATGACCCCTACATAATGCTGAACGGTCAACTTCTATTTTCTTTCCCATAAAATGAATTTTATAATACTGCAGTTATATGATCTGAATTTAGTCAAAATACCTTGGGTAGAAGTTCATCATTTTCTAATTAGACACAGCCTCGTTAAACATATTTTCAATCGGAATCACTTTTCAAACAAATATTTCAAACAAATGAATAGACTCACCTATTTAAATTTGTTGTAAGTTGAGGGCTTGGTATCATATAAACAATTGTGTACATCTAAATGTGTAAATCGTGCAAGATTTATAAAAATACACCGCTAAAGACAGTATGTCCGGATTGCAAAGTAAGTTTTGTCACTATGGGTCAAGGTCACTAGGTCAAATATTACAACATAAATTGAAAGGTCGTGTCAGAGGCAACCTACCTGTATGATTCTACTGAACATATAGTTCCTGAGATTTTGCTTAAACCAGAAACTTTACCAAAATCTTTAACTAGGTCAAAGTCCAAGGTCAAGGTCACTAGGTCAAATGTTACCACATAAATTGAAAGGTCTTTTCATGGGCAACCTACATGTATATTATAAAGTTTCAACTGCATACAGTTACTTAGATTTTGCTTTAACCAAAATCTTTAACAAGGTCAAAGTCCAAGGTCGAGGTCACTAGGTAAAATGTTACAACATAAATTGTAAGGTCTTGTCATAGGCAACCTACATGTATAATATAAAGCTTTTGCTTCAACCAGAAACTTTACCAAAATGTTGACGACAGAGGGATGGACGGACAGACATCGTCAATCTATAGACCGGAATTGCTTTGCAATCCGGCCAAAATGTCAAAGTAGGAAAAATAAATGGTCAAGTAGGAAAAGACT
>VSWD01000005.1:107076253-107142507 GCA_033119305.1 Pinctada imbricata
AAGATAGTGTATACCAGCATTTTCTAATGCGCAGCTACGTTAAGGCACTCCTCATTTTTACGTTGCAATATTAGTGACATTATTAAACATTGTCAATAATGAAAAAAGGACATCCTCCAATAAAATTTCTTTATGTATTTGGTATCAGTGTTTAACACTAAGCTTGTACTGCACTTCAGCCAATAGTGATGTCATGTGCCACATCACAAGTCACGTGACAACTATTTATAACATGCAAACAATGAATTGTAAAAAACGAGCTGGCGCAACGCCATTCCTACAGTTACAGTCCTATGCTTACCACCAAAATACCTTGTAGGTATTGCCATTTATGAGTTCAAGTGCGCACTTTTCTTCTTTTTTATATTTTTGGAATAAAAGACGATTTTTATCTAAAAAATGACTAGAACAGCACTAAACTCCCAGTATTGTCATATATTTTAAATAGTCATAGATAGAATCGACAAAGTGCCTACTTAGATCATGGAGGACAATCATCTATCGGACTAGTTTAACGCGAACCCAACACATAGCATTGTAATTTCAGCCTGCGCCATGCAATTTTATACCATCACCCTACGACGATATCTTTTTCAAACGTATATGTGACTAGCGAAGGGAAGCAACTCGTAGTTTATAACAATCAAGGTCGACTTCGCCGATTTCGTTCTCATAGTTTTGTGGCCTTTAAACACAAATATTTACCTGAGAAGATGAAATAAATACTATGTTGTTTAATTGAGGAAAATTTCATCGTCTTTCAATCAAAAAAGTGAGAAGATTAAATATTGGCAATCAGTGAAATCTATTTTACAATTTCACCATTTTAAGGCAATGGTGCGGTGGCGTAGTGGTGATGACGCAGGACTGCAGAATCCATGATCGCGTGTTCGATCCTGGCAGAAAGATCATTTTATTTTTCAAAATTTTACGAAGTTCTTGCTTTTTTTAATTGTTGACTCAGTGAGAGGCACCATGATATCAATAGGCATTGTTTCCGTATATGCTTGTACTTATTAAAAGAGCTTTGTACAGTACAGATAAAATGTGTGATATCAGGAAAGAGATGATTAATTCTGTAACATTTCGTTACTAACATATGAATTATAATTTTTATTTTAGCTTGTGATATTCAATTTACGTGTTCTAAGAGTGAGAGAGAAAAAAAAACAAACAGGGAGACTTGAAAATTTTATATCATTATTTTTTTTTTCATTCTAATTACAATCTATAAGAATACCACGAAGAAAATGCACGTCGTACAATTTATAGTCGACAAAGTCCATTCTGAATGTTACGCATGCCACCTTACTTAGTAACTTCCAGCATTTTAATTTCTTAAGCCCCTTTTTTTCAAGTTGTCGTCGGTAGTATTTTCTCTCCCGTCTTTAAAATTGGCCTATAGAGATTAATATATAATATAATATAGAGAAATTATTATGATCTTATCATTATTATTTCCTTGCTTTCACTTTGTTTAGATTGAAAGGCTGTATCCTCAGTTAGTTTAACGTCAGTTTAAAAAAAACGAATCATCTTTTTAAAAAAGAATCCATAAAGCCTTCAAGCTTTTCTAAGACTTTGAGTAACATCCGCACGTGGTTGCTAGGCAAGCATTTTCATCAAATATTTGTATAGTACGTTATGCCATTCAAGTATTTTTACTATAGATAAAAGTTATAACATATTCAGCAAAAAATTCAATCATGTATATAGATCTATCTCGATGATAAATGACAATAAAGAGTATCAAAATTTGCAAACGACAATAGACTCCGTGTTGATGACGTCAAAATCTGAGGTTAACGTCATTTCGCGCCATATTTGAAGACGTCATTTCTGAGGAGTGCCTTAACGTAGCTGCGTGATACGGAACGGTTCTAATTCAATTATTATTTTATAAATTAAAAATTTTCATTTTCAAGAAACGTCTAAAGAGGGATAACACGAAAACATCAAGTGTCAACGCTGGAGTTGAAAATAATAATTTTGTCAATAGGGTGACAGGTCGACATGTTTACGTGTGATAAATAGACTTCATGTAGATTATAGGTATTCAATTTACTTTAAGAATAATGAATAATATCCAAACACATTTTACAACATTCATTATCTTCAAACTGTATTTATTTCATTATATAGTGCAATATTAACTTTTACAATAAAATAATGAGTTATAGGATTTGAAAACAAGCGTATAGCTTAAAACAATTCATCTCCAATTAGCATAACTTTGTATGGATTGACATCGTGTGAATACACATATACCAAAAGTGTCTAATTAAGGTTAGGGTTGCGACTACAGGGAGATAACTCTATTTTCATATCACGTGATATTTGAAACCGACTTGGACGATAAATGGTATAAGCTCAGTTTGTTGCATTATTTCAGAAAAAAATGATATTCATTGGATTTTCATTGCTGAATGGGTATTTTTGGGAAAATGCATATTTTTCAATGAAAAATAGCAATCCAAGGAATGCTTGTGTCGCCTGCGAAGCGGCCTATTCTAGGAGGTAAATCATTACTGGTATCACTATAAAAGACTTGTCTAATGAAATTCATATGTGAAATATCAGACCTCTTATTTACCAATTGAAAAATATGGTCAATCTCAAATTTTCAGAAAATAGTGTCAATCAACTAGGTCAAGGTCACTACCTAAATACTTTGGTAACAAAACAAAGGTCACATCATAAGAAATATATGTGTGAAGTATTTAAGCCTTATATCACTTAGCAATCAAAAGATATACGCAATCCTTAGAAAAAAGGTCAAATATGTAGGTCAAGGTCACAAGGTAAAAAATTATGGTATGTTTAAAAAAGTCTTGTCACAAAGAATACACATGTGAAATATCAAGGACCTATCACTAACCTATCAAAAGATATAGCGAATCCCAACTTTTTTGAAAAATAGGTCAAATATCTGTGTCAAGGTCACAAGGTCAAAAATCATGGTATGTGCAGAAAGGTCTTGTTACAAGGAATACACAAGTGAAATTTCAAAGCCTTATCCCTTACCAATCAAAAGATATATACAATCTTAATTTTTTTAAAGTAGGTCACATATATAGGTCAAGGTCACTAGGTCAAAATTATTGTATGTGTAGAAAGGTCTTGTTACAATCAATACACATGTGAAATATCAAAGCCCTATCACTAACCATTCAAAAGATATAGCAAATTTTAACTTTTTTTGAAAAGTAGGTCAAATATCTAGGTCAAGGTCACAAGGTCAAAAATTATTGTATATTTACAAAGGTCTAGTCACAAGGAATACATGTGTGAAATATCAAAGCCCTATCCCTTACCAATCAAAAGATATAAGCAATCTTAATATTTTTGAAAAGTAGGTCAAATATGTAGGTCAAGGTCACTAGGTCAAAAATTATGGTATGTGTAGAAAGGTCTTGTCACAAGGAATACACATGTGAAATATCAAAGCCCTATCACTTACCATTCAAAAGTAATGGGCTGTGACACCCAAAGTGTGACAGACAGACAGACGGACGGACGGACGGACGGACAGACGGACAACGGACAAAGTGATCCCTAAGTGTCGCTATGCTTCGCAGGCGACACAAAAATCGCCGAAAATAGGAAAAAATTGTCATTTTCGCATGAGTTCTGCTTCTAAAGATTTAAGCATTGGAATATATACTATTCATTATACTCTTTAAAAATGAGAGAATTAGAAATTCGAACTTCGAACTTCGAGTAAATCTCTGTGTTTTTGGGTCAAAATGTCGATTTTTTGCACAAATATTTGTGCTATTTATCGAAACAGTCATTTTGCTCAAAAACGGATTCGGGTACATATTGGTTTGACTGCTTTAGGATAAAGCAAAACCATAGCTCTATACATAGAAAAAAATGTGTATCTGGCGACCTTTAAGCTATTAATAAAAATAACGAGTTGTTGCCATGGCAACCAACAAAATCGTATTTATACGAAAATACACTTCTTTGAACTGTTAATTTCATCATAATTTTTCAAAATAGGCTTTAATTCATACACAAGCTGTGAGAATCGAGAAAAATAAGGGTATATATGACTTTTTGAAATTTCATGCATTGTAGAGATAATTAAAGTTATTATGTGGTAATCTTTAAAATGACGAAAAGGTTAAAATAGGCCAAAATGGACTTTTATAGCCAAAAAACGAGACGAGCAAATTTTGATTTTTTGGTCTGAATAGTTCAAGGAGATGTTCCTCTACATGTGAACATATCCATCTTTCTTCTACCTCATTTCTATTAAAAGTCGCCACCCTGACCTTAAGTAAGTCATTTGTCGTATGAAGTGTAGAACAGTAAGAAGGAAAGTCTTTAAAATTAAGTCTAGATTTCAGTAGTGCTGTATATTGAAATATTTTTTTTTCAATACAATACATTACAATACATTTTGCTGCAATACTCATTATTTTCAATACAATACGCATCTTTACATTTTTTCTCAAATAAATTATTGTAATGAATCAATAAACGGAGTTTTTATGTTTTAATCAATGAAAACTTTGTAAAACAGAACAAAAATAAACAACAAATGGATGTTTTCCATTATTTCAAAAACAGAAAAGGAATAAAAAGATGACAATGGCAGGTATGGAAAGTGTTTCTATGTCTACCAAAGAATTTTGGTTGGTGACTGGTTAAGCGCAAATTTCTTAAATCGCGAATTATACATCCATGAACACCAAAACTAAGACAGTCATTGCTAATATTTATTTACATTTCTCAAAATATTAGACACCTTATTTTTGCACGAGCATAGAAAACACAGCGAAAAACAACGTCAAAAGTATTCTAACGTACGCAAATTGCATAAGTTCAAAATTTGGACGTGACGTCACACTGGCAACCCGATTTATCGGAATATAATTATGATAGAAACTTTATTTGAACTCGTATGTGATCAGAGAAGATTCATAAGAAATATGAAATTGGAACCAGAAGCGAATAAAGAGTTTGGGATTTTATTTTTTTAAATTATTAAATTATTGAAAGTATCGATACTCAGCAATTATGTATCTATACGTATTGGAAATCTCAAAGTATCGATACTCTTCAATATTCCAATATCAATATACAGCACTAGGTTTCACATGTATAATCTTACAAAAGCACAGAATAGTACTACATAATTGAAATCAGAACTTCACAACATGAATTATCTACATGCAGTATGTCAATAAAAGCCTGAATGAGAGAGACTGATTGAAAGAGAAGAGCTGGGCGAACATGATTGAAGAGTATTTTTAACTGAAACCTTTAGTTTTCAAAATAAAGTCCTGAACAGCAATAAAAATGCGTTTATTACTTTCAAAATCTAGATTTTTGTCACCAAAGAGCAGTAAGTCACATGTCACTGGAATATCTAAAGAGAATAAAACAGATCATTCGTTAGCGTAGTTTGGACAAAGTATTAAAAAATCATCCGTAGTCTGCCATGATAGTCAATGACTTAGTGGTGGATTGTACAAATCTGTTATAGAAATGTGAAGTGCGACAGTGATTATTTATATAGTTTTGGGAATGTCTAGCGTTGTTAATTTCATAAAGCAAAACATCCATCAACTAGATTGAGACATCACAAAATGAAGGGAGGAGATCTCCAACAAGACCCCGTTGCAGCATCAACAGTAAAACAAGTAGAGTAAACTGAAATATAAAGATATTGGTATTGAAGAATGACAAATATGGATAATGACCATATTCCTGTACATTATTCAAAATTGATTTTAAAAATAATCTGAATTATATAAAAGCAATCGGCGCACAACTTCCTAATTCTTGAAATTTCTAAAAGGTGGGTCCTGTAGCATGACAAATATGGATAATGACCATATCTCCATATATAGCACAAAATCGATAATTCAGAAAATCAGAAACCGAAGGGATACAAAATCAGGATGAAACAGAAAACAAAGCAAACAAACAAGAACATCCAACACATGAAAAGAAGCGAACTCCCGATATGGGATTGAGACCAGGTGCCCAGGAAGAGTAAGCATCTCCTGCTTGTATGCAACACCCGCCGCGTCAATTCGGTAGAACTGTCACATCCGGTTACTTCCATTTCGGAAGACACAGAGTACATTCGTTGGTTGGATGGTTCAAATGGTCTATGACAGAATATCATCCACCATTCTGGAGAGTAGGACATCATAGTGAATGACGAGTTCCGAATATCGACCGTAGAACTTCCTCAGTGACGATGTTAGTCGGTCGAAAACATATCCCTGACGGTGAAGCTTATCTGAAAGACGCCTGGCTCTCAGAACAAAATCCGTATATTTGGTACTTGCTCTAGCATGGCGTATCAACTGAGATATGAACACGCCATAAACAGGCGATGAAGGGATGTTGCTACTCAGAAAAGCAAAGTTTGTAATGCTGAAACTGAAGTCGCCACGTTTGTCATAGAGTGAGGTGTTCATGTGAACAACAGTGTCGTAGGATAACATTATCTCCAAATAGGAAGCTGAATTATTTGTCTATGTGGTTTCGTTAACTTCAAGCTCCGAAGGATAGATACTGCTGAGGTAATCTGCGAATTTTGGATTATTGATGGACAACACATTGTCTTTGTATCTGAAAGTGAAGTTGAAGTTAGAAGCTAAGTATCTTTTCCCTTCAGAGACCAAAGATTGAATTAATTCAGCTTCGTACGAGTAAAGGGAAATGTCGGCAAGGAGTGGGGCACAATTGGTCCCCATTGGAATTCCGACAATTTGCTGGATGACCTTTCCTCCAAACACCACACAAATGTTGTCGATCAGGAAGTTTAACATCTGAATAATATCTGTTTCAATGTACTTTTTATCAGAATCGAGATTTTTCGAGACAAGTGTATCTTACTCCCACTAGTCGGATGTCAAACGCATTATTCGCCGTTTTCATTGGCTCCGTAGCGAGGTCCACCGGACCAATGAGAATCGACCTTGATTAACATACGAAGTGTAGGTTAACTTTGAAAACAATATGTCAACGCCCATGAAAAAAATTGTCGAATAAACCAGTGTGAATTGTCAGCGATACGTATTATGTCAGGTACTTGATTTCGTACAGAAACTGAATCAAAACTATCGAAATACATGTGCTTATTGGCTAGAAATGACGAACTCTCAATGGACATAACTTTTAAATGCTCACTATGCTGAGCTTATGAAATAATTGGAAATTAGACAAATTTATGAATGAGATGCAAGAGGTAGTAAGATATTACGTACACTTGACTCGAGAAGATTGTCATTAGGTTTACAGTTCTGCAGGTTAACTGTTTATTTTGCCATACAACATTCATACAATGTCTTCTTCTAAGAAAAGTTCCACATGGGGATGGTGGACTTTACAAATAGTCAAAATCTCTTGCCTCATGCTGTCCGTCTGTCTGCAATTATTTGTGTTGTTATTTATTCATTTTTTGATACGGAAAAGGAGCAAATAAAACTTATTTGAAATAAAAATTGTTAATTTAGTTTATTGTAAATAACTTCACTTGGAATAGCCATGTACACTCTTAGCATCTTGATACTGCAAAATGAAAGTTCTGCTTTACCAGGGAGGTCCCATGATTTTGTACTCACAACAATTCCATCGCACTGTAAACATAAGGAGTTAAAGTTCTCGTTACTATGACTTAATTATCTCGTTATTACGACAGATCTCATCTTGTAATTACTAGTTACGTTTCTAGTCAATACGACATAATTTTCATTCTTTACGAGATCTTTCTCGTAATTACGAGATAAAATTGTTTTTTTCTGTGATAATATTCGGCTTTCAAATCATCGTCTACCTCAAACGACGAGAACATAAGAACCGAAATTATTTATTAAAGTAAAAGGCAGTAAAGTCGGAGAAAGGAAATGATTGGGTCATATGGCCACAACGGCATCTTTTTGAAATTTCATTGTTTTTAAATAAAAAGTGAGCTGGTTTATGCCTATATTTTGGGCCCTTTCTGATGCAAAATGCTAGATCAACGCCTGCACTTATTTTAACCCCCACCCGATCGCTGTTCACTAGCATAATACGAATACAAGGAGGGTGCTTAGTATCACAAATCAATTTAAATTTGTATTCTACACATTTTTCAAAACTGGAGTAATTTTAGGTCCTCCGATCCAATTTGATTTTTCTTTAAGGGGGTCCACGACAGTTCCCGAAAGAACCCCATCGGAGAGCTCTGGATCAATTATGACGTCAAAATAGAAACGGCGACATTGGCGCGTTTTTTTGCAAGAACGTCAGGATTATTTAACGTAGAAATAAGGGGGAGGGGTAACAAAATCACTATAACCTACAAACTGACGGTCAAATTTCAATAGGAATTCATCGGTGTTTCACTTGACATATGAAAAAGATAATATCAAGTTTTTACGGAAAATAGATAATAGAGTTTCAGATAAACGGACTTTATTATAAAAAGATTAGAAACTCAAAGACGTTTTGAAAAAAGAAATAAATTTATCTCCTTTCGACAATTTCTTTTAAAAGTCTTAGTGATCATGTATAATTCTATACATATCCGATTGCCCACATCATATCTAAATGAAAAACTCATACAGAACTTGTTAATATTCTGCCTCTACAGAAGATTTGTAACTGTTTTTCATTACCTAAAGTGTGTTAATTTTAACGTCACATTTACGGCCCATTTTGGGGCTTTCAATGGATATATATGTAAGATCGTAGCTTCAAAACTAACGGTAAAAAATTGATGAAACTTTGCATGTAGAAAAAGTATGTTTCAATAATTAACATTTACAATTTTTAGGAAAATTAAATCAAAGGATCAAATTTAAGTCTGACTGTCCTGGACCTCATTAAAATCAATGTCTAGAGCAGTTTTTTCTCTATTTGAAAAGGTCCCACAAAAGAAGAAAATCAACATCAGTATAGCCAATAGAAACCTCTTAATGAAATCCATGGAACTCAACAGATTGCCATGGATTTTAATAATCAAGGTAGCTATGGCAACAACATAGGTCATTTCTATCAATGACAAATATGGATAATGACCATATCCCTGTATACAGCACAAAATCGATAATTCGGAAAATCAGAAACCGAAGGCATACAAAATCAGGATAAAACAGAAACCAAAGCAAACAAACAAGAACATCCACCACATGAAAAGAAGCGGACTCCCGATTTGAGAGTGAGACCAGGTGCCCAGGAAGAGTAAGCATTTCCTGCTTGCATGCAACACCCGCCGCTTCAATTCGGTAAAACTGTCACACCCGGTAACTTCAATTTCGGAAGACATAGAGTACAATCTTTGGTTGGATGGTTCAAATGGTCTATGACAGAATACCATCCACCATTCTGGAGAGTGGGACATCATAGTGTATGACGAGTTCCCCATATCGACCGTAGAACTTCCTCAGTGACAATGTTAGTCGGTCACAAACAGATCCCTGAATGAAAAGCTTATCTGAAAGACGCCTAGCTCTCAGAACAAAATCCGTATATTTGGTACTTGCTCTAGCATAGCGTATCAACTGAGATATGAACACGCCATAAGCAGGCGATGAAGGGATGTTGCTACTCAGAAAAGGAAAGTTTGTAATGCTGAAATTGAAATCGTCACGTTTGTCATAGAGTGAGGTGTCCATGTGACCATCAGTGTCGTTGGACAACATTATGTCCAAATTGGATGCTGAATTATTTGTTTCTGTAGTTTTTTTACTTCAAGCTCCGAAGGAAAGATACTGCTCAGGTAATCCGCGAAAATTGGATTATTGATGGACAGCACATCGTCTATATATCTGTAAGTGAAGTTGAAGTCAAAAGCTAATAATGACGAAGGGTTCCAACTCTCTACCTTCTTGAACAAAATTTCAAATCAATTTACATGCACCAGACACGTGTTTCGAATATTAAATTCTCATCAGCTCAGTATCTTTTCCCTTCAGAGACCAAAGATTGAATGAATTCAGCTTCGTACTAGTGAAGGAAAATGTCGGCAAGGAGTGGGGCACAATTGGTTCCCATTGAAATTCCGACAATTTGCTGGAAGTTCTTTCCTCCAAACACAACAAAAATGTTGTCGATCAGAAAGTTTAACATTTGAATAATATCTGTTTCAGTGTACTTATTTTCAGAATCGGACTTTTCTTTTACAAAGTAGTCATAGTTAACAACAATAAAGGGGTAAGGCCACGAAGCTCGATATTGGCCCTAATTCTCAACATTGTACTTCATAATATTTTTAACTGTTATTTGACATTTTGAAACGTTCCCTACTAAATTACGAATCTATCTTTCGTAAACATTGCGTTTATCCATACCTTTTAGACTTTTGCAAACACCAAAATTGGTCATATTTCGCGAAATTGATGCAAAAACTGCATATTTCTAATAAATTAGCAATGGCCGCATGTATTAACTAAGATAGAAAATTTATATGTGAAAGATTATCATTATATCCTTTTGTCATAAACATTTTGTCTCAGTTAACGCATGCGGCCACATTGAATTCTTTGACAAAAGACTAAGTTCCTAGCAATTTTCGCCATATTTTGTCAAAACGTCAAAATGACGTCACTTAATGACGTCATTACAGTTAAATGGCAATTTATTTGGTAATATTTTGCTTTTCATGAAAAGCAGTAAACATTCTTGTATTTTCATGGGAGATATCAAGTATGTCTCATGAAATTTATTTCTAGTGAAAAATCGAGGGCCGATTTAGGGGTCTCGTGGCCCTATCCCAAATTTGTATTTGCGATTACCGTTCTTACTTGTAAACGCATTACTTATAATTTTTGCGAGTTTCCCTTTCAATTTAGAATGCGGAATCGTAGTGTTAAGTGTCGAAAATCAAAGGCTTTGAACGAATGGACTCTACTAAAATAAGTGGATTTCAGATGTTCTAAAAATTCCTTCGATTTCTTTAAAATAAATCCACATATGGTTGATACCACTGCGAGAATATACTGTCGAACAATATTTTTGAAGCCCAGATTTGATTTCAGATAAAAATTTGGTGTGTAAGATCGATACAGATTTGGTAGAACATTTTGAGGAACCAGATATGAAACGTTGTTTGTACTTATTCTTATGCATTTTAGGTATGCAGTATAAGTATGGCAAATCTAAATCTAAATTGATAGTGTCAAAGCCAAATGAAGCAAGGGCTGACTTGTGGTCATCTATTATTTCAGAGGCAGAAAGGTTTGTTGGGGTATAAGTGGGATTTCCAGGTGTCGAATTTAAACCCAACTCTTTAACTAGACTGTCGAAATAGTACTTTTAGCAAGTAAATGTGTAATAATTTGAGGCTTTGTCCGCTGGTGTGATGACATAATGTTCTTGGATGTAGGTATGCTCTGTGATAACATCAGGATCTTTAAATATAGACTCGAATCTGGTGTTCACATTTGATTTTAATCGGTTAATTCTAGATAAAAGTAACCTTCTGATGGATTTTGTCCACTCGGAAAGGGTGTCGAGCTGTACATCCTCTTTCTTTGCCCAACGTCTTGCATATTCCTCAAAAGAGTCCATGATAATTTTGACATTTTGGTTCCATGTAAAGGACATACTTTCTCTGTATTTGGGACCCTTTTTTAACAATTCTCTCAACTTGTCGTTTTTAACTATACTAAGGTCACCAGTAATAACGTCTCCACAAGGAGAGTAGTTGAAATCCGATAACGAACATTCGCAAGGAAATGGATGTAGTGAGGGATTACTTAAATCAATACACTGCAAGAATCGTTTGTAATTGTAAATTTTAGATGCAACTGTTGGTGTGTAGCTATAGGAAATACAAGATGTTTCTTTTCTTTTGAAATATGGTGAGATTTTTTCGTGACAGTTTTGTGATTAATAATTTGACAATTTTTCAATACCTTTGTTTGCGAATCTTACTTTAATGACAGGACGGTTTGTATTCTCCTCTCCTCTGATTTATCTGATAAAACTGCTTGAAATAAACGAAAAGTAGAAATGTCCAAGATGACTCCTTGTAGTCTGTATTCTGGGGAACGTGTATCGGCATATGTGAGGTCCTTTGTATGTTTGAAAACTTCCGTAGAGGAATAGAGTATAATTTGGTACGAATATAATGCAGGCCTAGAGGCTCATTCAAAAATGGAACCAAGTCATAGAAGGAGAAGCTATGTATTTCAGGCCTATTATATTTACGAATGCCATGACTTCGAGGTATTCTTTGTGGTCTGTTAAGCTAGGCAAATTTACCGATTGACAACCGGGACTTGTTAAGTTTTTATGCTGCTGATATTATCGTTGCACCCATAGGGCGCTGCAGTGTTAAATTTATTTATCCAGAACTCTTCTCTGTTGCGACGGAAAGGTGTGCTCAAATTGGGATTGTTTGTGGGGTGATATAATTTCTCCAGGATTCTGACTCTCATAGATAAAACAGAATGATCGGCCTGGTCAAAATGTCGGTAAAGAAGTTGACTTCCTTTATTATTTATTTTTGACCGATGTCCTGACATTCTTTTTCCGAGCTGACCTTTGGTTTCACCCACATAAATCAATCCACAAAGTGAGCACTCTATTCCGTACACAACATTAGATGTCATACAGTTAAGGTGTTCAAAACTATGCCTGTCAAATGTTTGTTTTGTGAGATTACTTGAGAATGAAGTGTCTGTTCTTAGGATGTTACAAGTTTTGCAGTTCTTCGTGCCGCACTTAGAAACTGAGCAATCGCTTGGTGAAAATTGGTGCTCTTCTGCATGTTTGTACCAAAGCTCATGGTTTCTACTTACTATAAATGTTTCGTCTCTCATGTCATGTAAACTAATTCTAGGGACACCTAAATTACCTGTTGCCTATGTGTCCGTAGACGCAACAGGTTGGGGCCTTTTTATAGTGGGCGACGCTCTAGCCACTTTGTAGGTCTCCTGCGTACTATTCATTGAAGCAAAAGACTGCCCGACAAGTGCCCTCGGGGACAACTTGTCCACCAGCAGTGACACATGGACAGTGGTAAAAATGACAAATAAGGATAATGACCATATCCCTGTATACAGCACAAAATCGATAATTCAGAAAATCTGATCAAAAGGATCAAAAGGAACAAATCAGTATAGAACAAAAATCATCTGAAAATCATGTTTTCCGACAAGTGCCATCAAGTGAACCAGAATTGTTTGATGACAACCATGAACACTCTGTAGTCCATGGTAACCATCTAGCATTATACCATTATTTACTTTCGGGCTCGGTGAATATTGTCTTCTCGGGGAGCTAAACCATTATATCTACCGAGGTAAAAGTCAAATAATTATTTAATTACATGAAGTTTCAAACTCATTAATTTATCCGATTATCATCAATCCTATCTAGACTAGCTTTGGAGTTTAAGACGATTAAACTAAGTTAAAATGCTAACTGAGGCATTCTTTTATTACAAAAAATCTTATAACATCTTTTATTTTAAATCATCGACAAAAAAAACCACAAATCATTTCTTTCATACTATCAAAACGTGACTGATTTTTTTAGCACACGGAGAGCTGTTAGAACGTTATATCTACCTCAGATGACGCCATCAGAGGTAGATATAGCATTATATTTTTTTCATCGAGGTGCCGTTTTAGCCAATCAGAACGCAGGAAATTAACCATTCATGTAGTAACTCAAAATATTGTTGATAATCACATACCTACAGGTAAGCAAAAAGATAACCGAGCAATTAGTTGTCCATACAAATCAAAGTCTTGGAAATCTTTTCAGCTTTTACTCTGACACTTTATGTTATAATTTAACATCTATCAAAAACCCCTGTCTTTACATCTCAATATTTGGTGGGGAGGAATATGGTTTGGGTAAGAGCCAAAGAAATGATTTTAAAGAATTCGAAGGAACTTTTAGAACATCTGAGATCCACTCATTTCAATAGAGTTCATTCGATTAAAACACAACGATCCCACATTCTAGATTGAAAGAAAGACTAGCAAAAATTATAAGTAATGCGTTTACAAGCAAGAACGGCAATATCAAATATAAATGTATTGTTGTTAAGTATGACAGAACCTACTTTGTAAAAGCAAAGTCCGATTCTGAAAATAAGTACACTGAAACAGATATTATTCAGATGTTAACCTTCCTGATCGACAACATTTTTGTGGTGTTTGGAGGAAAGGTCTTCCAGCAAATTGTCGGAATTCCGATGGGAACCAGTCGTGCCCAACTCCTTGCCGACCTTTTTCTTTACTCGTAAGAAGCTGAATTCATTCAATCTTTGGTCTCTGAAGGGAAAAACACTTAGCCTCTGACTTTACCTTCACTTCACGAACTGCTGTCAATCAATAATCTAATCGGATTACCTAAGCAGATTCTATACTTCGGAGTTTGAAGTCAAACAAACTACAGAGACAAATAATTCTGCATCCTATTTGGACGTAATATTGTCCAACGACACTAATGGTCATATGAGCACCTCACTCTATGACAAACGTTACGACTTCAATTTCAGCATCACTAAGTTCTTTTTCTGAAAGGAGGGGATCTCCAACAAAATGCCTAGTAGCAAAATCCCTTACTACCATTTTACTAATATGTGCTTTTCTAATATGTGCACCACGCTTCCTCACGTCAAAATCTATGATCAATTGCATTTACATATCACAGCTCATCCGGTACGCTAGAGCGTGCATAAATGTTTTAGATTTTCAAAGTAAAAATTTACACATAACCAAGAAACTTTTATGTCAAGGTTTCCGCTTTCATAAACTAGTAAATACATTTTGGAAGTTTGACAAAACTTACAGTCAGTAAAGAGGATAGAAAAGGGCCCGTCATGGAGTCCCGTCGTCACAGTCAGTCAGAGTGCAAGTTTTAAGAATGCGCTAGTACAAGACTGTAGGTTGGTCAAGTACCAAGTCTAGTGTCCGTCTGGTGACATTAGGATCATATCCACGGTATATGAGTCGTTTGATGATTCTGACGCATTTTCGATAGTTATGTTGCATGTCTTTGATACTTCTTATCTTGTTAATTATGTCACCATTAAATGCAGGTTGTGAAATACCCAAAGTAATATACTCTGTTGCCTGTATTGGTTCGAATTTCAAAAGAAGTTGACAATATTTTTTGTAAAATTTCCAGAAAGTCTTCACTAGTTTGTGAAAGCGAAAACCTTGTCCTAAAAGTTTCTTGGTAATTTGTAAATTTCTACTATGAAAATCCAAGACATCAGTATATGCTCTAGCGTACCGGATGAGCTGTGAAATGTAGAAACCAATGAAACTTTTTACATCATCCTTTTTTCTTTTACTTTTACTTTTGAAGATGTTGGAAAAATTCCTTTTCATACGTGTATAAAAATGAATCTGCAACAAGAGGCGCACAATTAGTACCCATAGGAATCCCTACAACCTGCTTGTAAAGTTTCTTACCAAATCTTACATAAATATTGTCCAGAAGGAAGGACAAGGCAATACACAGGTCACCATATGTCCATGATTTGTAATCTGTGGCGGAAAAGAAACCCTTAGATTCAGATGTACAAATATAAGTTTTCCTCATTCGATCAAAACACCATTAAATGAGTTTGGACAGTCGATCATTTATTTTGTCGTGAGAAGTGTGGTATACATATTCGAAATGTCGAATAAAGAAATCGTATCTGCTTCAAAATTTCTTGACTTCATTTTGTCAATCACATCCCCTGAATTCTTAATAGATAAAAAGAAATTTACACCATTCCTGTTCATGATAGGTTCACAGTATTTGGTCACATGTTCCTTTATAGCCGTGAGTGCTGACGTCAGATTTCTAGACAATACTGTAGTTAAGCAGTTGCTAGAATATTAGCAATGTATCGAAACTTGTAAGGAGACTTGTGAAGTTTTTGTATGCAGTATGTTGTAGGGAGATCCAATTTAGAAATAACATGTACAAACCATGTCTTCTTCCGGAAGATCCTGACGATAATCTCAACAGCACTCACAATAGATCTCCAAATTGAGCATCGACGGACCCCAAGCAAGCTAGAGGTGGGACCAGGTGCCCGGGAGGAGTAAGCATCCCCTGTTGGCTAGCCGCACCCGCCGTCGATGTAAGACACGTATTGCCCGTTTAAAACTTAACAAATATAAAACAACGTAAATTTCCGTATGAAAGTAAACGTCTTCAAATTGAATAGCATCATTTAAGAACAAATAAATTGGCAACGTGGACAAGACATGCACGTTTCGGGTACTTAACCCTCATCAGTGATCCTTAATCCTAAATCTAAACAATGTAATATGCCAAAAAGTATGAAAGTTACTATGTCGAAAAAGGGTACCGAAAGACGTAGCAGGATTGGTGGGATATGATGCTAAAGGACCCACTTTTTAGAAATTTCAAGAAATTTTGATAACAGAAATTTAGATTGCGTTGAAGAAACGATCAACCGAAATTGATCGAACTTGGCTACATGTGCCCTCGGGGACTCTTGTTGCTATGTATATAAGTTAATTTGGCAACGGTAAGTATGGTCTATAATATTACTTATTTTGCAACTTCAGAGTCATTTTAAAAAATTGCATCATGATGAACTGATAAAAATTGTTGGAAATATCCAACACAAAGAGCTCTTTCAACCGTGAAAAAGTTATGGGGAACATATGTTACCATGGCAACCATTTTTTATTATTTTCATAAAACAGTAATTATTAATCTCAGGAAGTTTGAATTCAATATCAATAAAGATCAAGTAAGCTTCTATCAAAATACAAATAAAAAAAAACTTTCAAATAATTAATGGTTGCTATAGGAATTTGGCTATACATTATAAAAAATTAGCATTTTCTGTTGTTTTTCGAAGTCTTTTCCTCAAAAAACGAAACAGACTTACACAACCTTTTTTTACATATACGATAGAGCAAAGTCTAAACTTTATTTTAGATTTTTAAAAATTTCAGATTACGTTACTTTTTATGCCCGTATCCAAGGACTCAAAGTGGGCTTATTATATATGCAAATTTACACAATCGTTCTTATAGTAACGGGCTATTTCCTGAATATTTGCAAAAAATTCTTTCATGTAATGGAAGATCTGCTTGAGTACATTCTTTAATTTTCAACACTTTGAATTAAAATTCAATGATCTAATAAAA
This sequence comes from Pinctada imbricata, assembly GCA_033119305.1. Classification (NCBI taxonomy): domain Eukaryota; kingdom Metazoa; phylum Mollusca; class Bivalvia; order Pterioida; family Pteriidae; genus Pinctada; species Pinctada imbricata. The sequence continues at coordinate 107,093,350 of VSWD01000005.1, forward strand.
ACGGGACTCTAAATATTGTCCAAAATTGCTTTCATTTTTGCCATTTTTGCCATAGCAACAAACAGAAACTTTGCCCCAATGTGAATGCTTATGTTTTATTTGCATAAAAACCTCAAAAATGTTATTTATCACTGAATTTTGAAAAAATGCCAAAAACACTATTTTGATAGGGTACCTGTGTTGTTGCTATGGAAACATATAGATCAGACCATAAACCCAACATTATTATTACTTAATTTGAAAGAGCAATGATAGGGTACTGATAATTCATCTGTGTTTGTTTTAGATTTTGCTGCATAAATGATATATGTGACTTCATAAACGCCCCAAAAATGCATTTTTTCAATATTCAAAGTCCGTTTCCATGGCAAACGGATGTGATATTAAGAAAAATTTTAACAAATTTTTGATTTTGGGTCAGACTCAACCTTATGTCTAAATTTTATCAAAATCTGAGACATGCCTAGCCATGCGTCCTTCATAAAAGTGCAAATGCTTACAGAGAATAGCTATTAATTATCTCATTATTACAACATAATCATCTTGTTATTACGAGATCTTTTCTTATAATTACGAGTTAATTTCTCGCTATTACTGCTAAAGTATCTCATTATTACGTAAGAACGCCTACGGAAGCCTATTGAGCTCAAATATGACGCGAACTTTACACGTTATATCGCGAAATTTTTGCGTTATATCGCGAAAATAATTGTGCAGAAACTTTCGCATTATATCGCGAAACTCCGCTTTATAGCGCGAATTTTACGCGTGATATCGCGAACATTACGCGTTGTAACGCGTAAGTTTCGCGATATAACGCAAAAAAATAAATTTCACAGCTACCACTTGAGCTCAATAGGCATTCGTAGTAATGATCATGATGATATCTTTCGTCTTTTGTATACTTTTTATCTGAATCAGTGTGTTCATTCACAAAATAATTATCCTCCCGTCCCATGACATGGTATTTCTATTTCCTGTTTTTTTAAAGAAAGGTGTTGCAAATTATATTGGCCAGTCTGTTTTTGAGCTTTTGGTGTGGAACGTAGTATAGAGCGAGAAGTCAAAAGACTTTATGCACTCTGGTGATATGATTGCAATTTGTGTTGGTTTTATTTTTTTAATTTTTAGAAGTTCCTTATAATGACAAACATGGACAATGACCATATCCCAATACCCAGTACATTTGGACAAAATCGATAATTCAGGAAATCACAAACCGAAGGCATATACAATCGGGATAAGACAGGAACCAACGCAAACAAACAAAAACTTCCACCACATGAAAAGGCGAAATCCCAATTTAGGAGTGAGACCACATTCTAGGATCCACGTCTGATTTATTCAATTTCTTGAATATGTTGTCTCGCAGCATATTTGAAGAAATTGCTTGATGCTGGTTAATATTTTTGTAAGCGAAATGGATAGAGGTTTTGTGGAGCACCTGGAATCGATGTTTGTAAGGGTTTTTGTGCATTTTGGGAATCCAGTATATGTTACGTAGCTCAAGATCAGAGTCAAAGGTTCGAATACAAAGAATTGTCAAGTGCTTAAAATACAGGATAATGTATAGGTGTGTATGTTGGATTACCAGTTGCTGAATGTAACCCTAGTTCCTCTATGGAATTGCAAATATAAATAATTCATTCTATTAACCTGTATTTACTTACCGGTATATAAACACTATATAGAAGGAATGAATTCATTTCCATGTGACGTTTTTCCTTTAAAGCTCCGGGAACCACCACACAATATTGCTATTTTAAGCGTAAAGGGACATAACTCTGCACGTTATTGAGAGACAAGATCCATATTCAAACGTGACCTGCCTTATTCAAGCGTGACAAAAAACATGTTGCAGCGTAGATTAATTAAAATCGTTCCCCATGACTTGGCCCATTGGTCATTGAGAGACAAGATCCATATTCAAACGTGACCTGCCTTATTCAAGCGTGACAAAAAAACATGTTGCAGCGTAGATTAATTAAAATCGTTCCCAATGACTTGGCCCATTGGTCTCGTTGGTTTATGTGTAGTCCTTTGTGTTTGATGTTTCTGTGTTGTGCGTGGAAGTTCCTTGTCCCTTATGCGTCTCTTTCTGTTCTTGTCTGCTTTGTGTTTTTGCATTGAGTGCTTTGGGGTTTTGCTGTGGGTGCTGCAACCTGGTGTTGTTGGAGATCCTCTCCTTTATTTTCTTTCCAGCTATGTCAAGAAGCCTTGTTTTGGCCCTTTATTAATTTGATGTCATAAATATTTTATTGCTATTTTGGAAACTTATCATTTCATCCGAAACTTCATCGAAATCAAAGCACCATCTTAGCACCATCCTCCAATGCTATGTTGAACATAGATTTTATTTGGATATGCTACTGAATCAACCCTATAGAAAATTTGGAGCCGCACACTCTTTGTAAAGAAAATACACAAAGGGGTTGGGCCAGGAAGCCCGATATTGGCCCTAGTTTTGAATATTGTACTTAATAGAAATTTTAACTGTGATTTGACATTTTGAAACGTCCTTTACTCAATCATGAACCTATCTTTTGTTAACATTGCGTTTATCAATAGCTTTTAACCCTTACACCAAAATAGGTCATATTCCGCGAAATTGATGCATTAACTAAGATGAAAATTTTGTATTTGAAATATTATTATTATATTCTAGAGTTAACCCTACACAAAATTTGGAGCCGCTCATTTTGTCAAGAGGAAATTAAAACTCCGTATTGTAGATCATAGGCGGAAAGATCGTCCGGTTATTCGTATGCGCTACTAAAAAAATCGAGGCAAATAACACTGGTTTTACACTCTTGTCGGAAAAATTCTTGGAAAAAATAAAGTTCTCAAGGTATGATTACTATTATTACTTTAATCGATGGACAAAAGGTTAAGATAGATACTGACCAAGTTTGGTTGACCTGGGCCTCAGAGTAAGGGAGAAACTACTAAATGAAAACGGAATCTAGCGATTTATTTTTACTCGACATTAGCTGGTCCACTCTCTATGACTAGAAATATAAATGACTGCTCTTATTGAAAAAGTAAGGACAGGTGAACACTTTGAAACTTGGTCAGTATCTAGTTTAGCATTTACTCTGTCGATTAAAGTAATAATAGTAATCACACCTTAAGAATTTCTATTTTTCCAAGAATTTTTTCGACAGACTGTAACTAGAACATACATTTCAATTGTTAAACGTCTTTAAATTCAATGGCATCATTTAAAACCTGATAAATTTACAGCATGGACCAGACATGCACGTTTCGGGTACTAAACCCCCGTCAGTGATCCTCAGTCTAAACAATGTAATATGGCCAAAAAGTATGAAAATTACTATGTCCAAAAATGTACCAAAAGACGTAGCAGAATGAGTGGGATATGATGCTACAGGACGCCTTTTTTAGAAATTTCAAGAAATTTGTAACAGAAAATTACAAATGCGTTGAAGACACAGACGATCAACCAAAGTTGATCGAACTTGGCTACATGTGCCCTCGGGGACTCTTGGTCCACCAGCAGTGACACTCACCAAGTAGTTCAAATGTTAAACGTCTTTAAATTCAAAGGCATCATTTAAAACCTGATAAATTTACAGCATGGACCAGACATGCACGTTTCGGGTACTAAACCTTCGTCAGTGATCCTCAGTCTAAACAATGTAATATGGCCAAAAAGTATGAAAATTACTATGTCAAAAAATGTACCAAAAGACGTAGCAGAATGAATATTGACAATCATAAACGTTTTATCTCAGTTAACGCATGCGGTCACATTGAATTCTTGCACAAAAGACAAAATACCCAGCAATCTTCGCCATATTTTGTCAATAACATCGAAATGACGTCACTGCATGACGTCATTATAGTCAAACGGCACTCGGTTAGGTGATGTTTTTCTTTTTATTAAAAGTGGTAAACATCAATTATTTCTAGAGAAAAATGAAGGGCCGATTTAGGGGTCTCGTGGTCCTACCCCTTTAGATTAAAAGAATAAAACCAGCGGGCGCTACTGAAATGAATTTTGGCAGCTCCTCAAATTCAATTTGGCTGGAAGAATCAATTGTGAGAATTTAATATTCGAAACACGTGTCTGGTGCATAATAAATTCGTTTGAAATTTTCTTCAAGAAGGTATAGAGTAAGATCACTTCGAATTATTGTATTTCATGGTGTAAAAGTGATATTCAAGATATGAGTTGATAATCTATATTGGGTTACCTTTAATCCGGAAACTGTATGTGGAGCAATGTTTCCCGCATTGTTTTGTTGGTGAGATATGAAAAACGTTTTATAAAATTTCAGCCAATAGAATTTGAAGACTCTGCAGTTCATCTGAGGACTTAAGAAACAATAAGGTATGCCTTCTGCACCAATGTGAAAACAGTATAAAATAGGTTAATTTATACTGAAAAAGCAAAGTAACACAAAGATATTAGAGAAATGCTATATAGTTTATAGTTTATTGGAACCTTGAAACAAATAGTTCATTGGTATGACAAATATTACATATAAGATTTTACAATATAATATTCAAGTGAGAGCATCAGAGTGATTACAGAAAAATAATATTATGGAGGATGAACATATGATTTATATATCATGAATTTCTAAGCATTAACAAGATATCTAGAAAGGTTATATAGTGCTTTTCTGTTCCTAACTGAAAAAAAGTTGAACTAATTTGAACATCGATGGCCTTCTCCAATAGTAACATTTGATATACTTTTTACGTAAATCTGAATGCAAAGGACAAGATAAAACAAAATGAAACTCATCTTCTATGTCATTACTATTAGTACATTTCACACATTTCCTCTGTATTATAATATTTGCCTTTTTCAATCTGCAGTTCATGTGATGATGTTCTTAATTTACTCAAAATAGTCATAAAATTTTCTGGCAAACCTTTTCTTAAATAATATTGTAAACAGAAACTATCTGGCAGGTGCTTATACAACATACACTTGGGAGAATTATCAAAATAAGAGTACATTTCTTGAATGAATGAGTCAGTTAATAATTGTGAGCAAGTAGATAAAAATGTGTTTTATTCTCAATGTACTGATGTTCCAAAACATAGGCAAGTCCAAGTTTTTGCAGTAAATCTCTTACATCAGATAACCAATTACGATCAACATCAATATTCTCATACATATATTTGTAAATAGTTTTCAACATACAATTATCTGTTTGTAATAATTTAACCCAATATTTCAAAATTCTTAGCTTTCTTTTAACAGACAATGGCTATCGCCCCAATTCTGCAAACACAACACAATTTGGGTTGTTCTTCTTCATATGCAAAATACGCTTACAAAAATCTGTGTGAACCCTCTCAATATCTCTGGCTTGGTGAAAGCCCCAAACTTCACAGCAATAATTGAGTAAACTACTAACATATGTATCAAAAACGTGTAATTTTGTCTCAATATTCAACGATTTTTCATTACATATTTTCAAAATTTGAAACATACTTTTTTACCTTGTAAAGCTAATACATGCTGAGTTCTATTAAATTTACTGTTGTACAATACGTTCAATCCTAAATAACTAAAATTGTCTACTACATCAATTATTACTCCATTATAAAGCCATTTATCAGATTTACACAATTTTCCAACGTTTCGAAAAACCACAATTTTTGTTTAATCAACATTTACATGTAAATTCAATTCGTTACTATAAGAAGAAAGTTTATCTAACATATTTTGCAAGCCACTTCTACTCTCTGAGAAAAGTACAGTATCATCTGCATAAAGTAATAAAAACAATGACAGATATTTCAGTTCTACATTTTCATATATACTTTATGTTAGATTTTTTATTCATAAAACGTTATTGACATGATCATTCTTCTATAACAAAGCATGTATATCTTTCAAGACAAAATAAAGAGCAACCATCTGGGGAATCATGTAGTTTATATCAAAAGAATTATTGTATAAGAAGTATTATTTAAGTTGACTGACAATGAATTAGATGTATGCGTTGAGTCCTAAGGCGGCAAAATATGCAGGGAAATGATTCAGTATTGAAGGTATTCTTTAAAAAATGAATCTGTGGATGTGTTTATACTATGTATATATTTTAGGTAAATATATGTATTTCAATGTTTATCAACGATAGTTATGAACAGGAACATGTTCGTATTATATACCTCAATTATGTAGTACAGTCAGTCTAGACTCATTATTATTTAACAATTCATAGTATAAAGATCAAAAGTAAAAAAATATATTCCAATGTATGCCTACGTTATAGAGTATGTGAGGTACACAATATCTACAAAATTTTCCCTATAATCTTAAAACACTTTCGATACATTATCAAAGTTGCGATAATGAAACCTTTTGCATATTCATGTAAAGGATCAATGAATATTTTCTATTTGTAGTCTTATTCTAAAAAAAGAGACAAGTTCAGTTATCTTCTTTTATACTGATTTTAATGCCACTTCCATTCGATCATAGGTTTTTTCTTGAACTCTACATTCACAAAGGGTATTTTATTTATCAAAGACTTCCCAACCTCTGTAACGACATCAAAGACGCCCCAAAAGAAGCCTGCTACTCGACTGGATTTTGTACGTTTTGACCAAACGTATTCAACCGTGCCTGTGTTTGATGCAAAGACTTCAAGGACATTATCGCCATTGCCTATCTCTTTTAACCACACGCCGTTTACACTGATTTTAATGGTGACTTCCCCCAAGATGTCACCGACAAGCTCTTTAACTTTCGTTATTATTTCGATATTCCTTTGAGATGTTAGGGTACTTCTATTAAGTCCGTCATGTAGTTCCTTGGACCAGCTCTTTTCTTCTCTCTATAATAATAAAAAGACTATATATGTTCATATCATATAAAGATGTAAATGAAGTTTTCTTTGTCAAATGTATTATAATTACAAATACCTATTAATAACAGCAATAACAGAGCTAAAAACACGAGTTATATACGCCAATAACGTTCGCTTTGTACGCCATCATCATGTGATCTAGAAATAAGTAACGTGATGCCGGAACTTCTTTTTTCTAACTTTAGAGGAAAGAGGTCACGTATACCGGAAGTTGTAAATTTGTTTACTCTAGCGTGACGATCGAGTGATTTTGCACTAAATTATTGTGAAAATACAATTACTAAGCATGATTTATAGCTTAAACCTTCAAAATAGATTGTAAAACCCAAATGAAAGTGTTTTAATGAATCCAAATGTGTTCTTTCATATTTTCTCATAAGTTATGATTCATAAGGGTGCCCTTGGATTGTTCACCTTCCCAAATCGCATATTTCCGTCTGCTTGTATCAATATGGCCTCAGACACAGGTTCAGACATTGACATGGAAGTAGATACGGGTAATTTTCAGTTGCTTCTACCACTTATCGCTTTGGAAGATATTGAATTTTACGAGGTTTTTCCATCAGATGATGAGATAGACCAACTGATGCAACAGGTTTGTGAGTCTGAAAGTGAAAGGGACCTTAGTCACCCTACATGCGAGGCTGTCGCTGATACTGATAGCAGTGTTCATTCAGTCAATGACTCTGATCCAAAACAGCAAAACATAGAGCCTGGAGGTACAGTACAATATTGTGTACCAACAGCATTTAATATTTCCATGAATTAAGCACAGAATTTGTCAGAAAACCTTGAAATTTCAAATTTGCACAAAAAAATTAAAAGTTTTCTAAAATTGAAAAATATATGTTTTAAAAATTTAGACACCAGTGAGACAAACTCTGCAAACTCTCCCAATACCATCCAAGGTACCACTGATGGCCAAAACAAGAGATTCCGAAACATAACGGAAGATGAACTCATAGTGAATCTACAAAGAGAGATACTCAATGGGGCATAAATCTGTTTTCAGGTACCTTAGCATAAATCACATAATCAAAACCAAAAAGAAATAAAAAATCAAAATTAAAAAAAAAAATAAACAAATGAAATTTTACAGAAAATTGAAAGAAAATAACAAACAAAAGAAGTTCATTTAATATGTAAATACAAAAATATAGATTGTAGCAGTACAAAAGTAATAAATTGTAGGAAAATGAAAAAAAAAATTAAAAAAAAAATAAAAAAATCTTACATTAAAAAATAAATAATGAAATTTACAGAGTGGTGCATCGAGTCAGGCCTCCCTATTGTAGACTTTTCCACAGTTGCAAACAGTGAACTTGCGAGCCATCTCCGCACATTCTATGCTTCATCACCAAAGCAGACTGAGTCAAGAAAAAATCCCTGCCAGAAAACCCGTCCATGGAGTACCATAAAACACTCTAAAGAACCTCAGAGCAGCACTGAACAGACATCTCAAGGATATTGGTAGACAGATCGACATTGTCCAGGATAAGGAATTCAAACAGGCCAATGACACACTCATTGCTAAATTAAAATACATGGTAAAATCTGGTCTGTCTCGCCCAACAAAGCACAAAAAAATCTTTACACCTCTTAACCAACAGAAAATTGCGTCATACTTAGAAGATGACAGCAATGCTCAAGTTTTGCAATACAAAGTTTGGTACAGCCTGGCCATACATTTTGTAAGCCGTGGTCTTGAGTTTCATCACCAACTCAGCACTTCCTCTTTTGAATTTCTACATGATGAAGTTGGTAGACGCTACGTCACGATTGCCCATGAAACCCAACAGAAAAACAGACAAGGTGGACTTAAAGACCACGAGGCCATTGCTGATAATCGCATGTATGCAACAAATGAAAAAGGGTGTCCAGTTGCTGCTCTTGAAAAAGTGATTGAACATTCAGATCCATGTGCAACAGCTTTATTTTTCATAACTTAAGATTCTGATAAATATGACATCTTATTCATGTCCGGTGTCCAATGAGTTAAAGAAGTTCCTGACGATAATCTCAACAGCACCCACAATAGAGCACAAAAGTAAGCATCGACGGACCCCTAGCAAGCTAGAGGTGGGACCAGGTGCCCGGGAGGAGTGAGCATCCCCTGTTGGCTAGCCGCACCCGCCGTCGGTGGTTAAGCAAGAAAATGAAAACAATATATAAACTTCATGCACTGTCTGACGTTATGTCTATATAGAAAGTGCTATGGCGACAATGTCAGGGAAATATATTCAAAACACTTACTGTCAAACCCCTCGCGGGGAACTTTTTTACGAGCTCCACACGGCAAAGGGCATAAGTGTGACACAAATGAGTTAAAGAAGTTCCTGACGATAATCTCAACAGCACCCAAATCACGGACGTCACTTATAATATTTCCCTCGCAACACGGCCAAAGCCGGATAAATTTACACTGACCAGTACGTAAAAAGGAAAGCCCTTTTACTCTTATCAACTTGTTATTCGCAATAAAGTACTAAAAATTACAAGAACTGTTGTTTCCTTCAACTCTTGAAAATCATCACCTGGAGGACAATTCCCACTGTGCTACAAGTGCTAATTGGTGCATTGAAAAACTTCGAACAAACCAAAAAGTTTTCATCTGATTAAAATTTTACTTTTCAATATTACGAAGTGTGCCTTTCAGATTTCTGGTGTTTGCCCTTGATATATCAGCCATCAGATTTCGTTATTAGATGTTTACATCAGAGTAATTATTATTTTAAACGTTTAGTAAGCTTTAACGGTAACAAGTGTGTAAAAAAAATGGAAAAATTGAAGAAAATAACGGAGGAAAGAGTCGCCATTTTTAAATACATGGATTATTTTGGAGGATCTTTTACGACAATCTATGATCTAAGTAAACAGAAATGTCAAGAAACCACCTTGAACATTAATGGAGATACCAATTTTCTGACTATTTTCATAAGGTCAATGAAAATTGCACTATAAACATACGTATCGTACAAATGTCTGTCCAGACATTGTCTCGCCCACTGTTCACTTGACTTTTTGTGTACATGTTTAATTCATAAAGACCGCTTAGCTAACAAGACAAACGCATGTGTTGGGTAGTCCTTACCCATACAGAATTACGTTTCTTGATAAAAACGTTTACATTGATTGTTAAAGTTGTCGAACGATATGCAACAGTTTACTCATTATAAGTGCAAAGATAACAAAAAAACTTGAGTAGTATCGTTTTTCATTTCAATTCTCTGCAAGATGTTGTGCGTTTGTTACATGACGGGACATCTCAGGACGGCTCTCGGACTTTACTGATTATATGGTACTGTCTTATCTATAGAAATATTTCGTAACTGATAGATCCATTTGTGTATTTATTCATTTATTGACTTATTTATCTTCTTATTTATTTATTTATTTATTTATTAGTTTGCCCTCGGAATCAAAGATTCATGCCATATAGTATACTTTTTGTCTATCGCCTGTTTGTCTGAAAAACTTTTTTTATATTTGATCATAACTTTTGAATAAAAGGTTATTGAAGTTTTCATATTTCAAATGTGTATTCCTTGTTACAATACCTTTCCGTTGATACCAATTTTTTTTACCTCGTGACCTTGACCATGACCTTTGACCTACTTGTGAAAAACTTGAACATTGTATATAATGTTAAAGTTTAAACAGGAAGGTGATTGAACTTTCATATTTTACATGTGTATTCCTCGCGAGAAGACTTTTCCATCGAAGGACATGATCTTGAGCTTTGACCTTTTTTAAGAAACTTTGAACATAAACCCTTGCCCATCGACAACAATGTCTTAAATTCTGTCGAAGATGCCAATGGGGGCATTCGTGTATAACAAACACAGATACTATTTATTTATTTATTTTTCTTTTCATATATTCATCTTTTTTATGTATTTATTTTTATTCATTCATTTACTTTATTTTGTTTTTTTTTTATTTACATATTTATTAATACATTTATCATTTGCAAATAAAAATTGGACCCCCCTCCCCCACAAGTTAACTGATACGTTATCTGGAAAATCACCTCACTGTGCCATAGTTCAAATTAATTCAATAATGCATGGGCATTTGATACACAGAATAAGAAAAGGTACTATACCTTGCTTTCTGAACCTCCCATGTTTATAGAAGAACCCTTGATCGCAAAATGCAAAATATCTTACACTTAAACAAAGACAAAAAAGATTTAAGAAATCAATCTCCCTGTATTTCTAAAAATAAATTTTCAGGGAATACAAGACACAAATTCAGAAATTCCGTTCAATTTTCCGAAAGGACGACCTCATGCCAATTCTTATAAATAGTTTTTCCATGACTTGTTTTCAGAAATGACAAGACTTACGTGTACAACTTCAACTGTCTTATATCGTTTCATGGAAAACGAAAGTAGAAAATGGAATTTTAGACGCCTCATCTTTTACTTTTGATTTGTATGGAATTCAAATGTAGTCACATGTAGACTTTATCGTTAACAGCCGCGGATTGTAGCGTCCAGACAAACATTTAAGGAAAGGAAAGATAGTGTTGATGGTAAGTGAATAATTATTATTTCATTTGCATATATCATGTCAATACAAATTACAGGTGCCTGAATGTTTCATTCATAAATATATGCTCTGTGGTGTTTACGTTCTCGTCCTTATATACTAAAAGCACAGAGCATTATTCAGGCTCATGTAATAAATCAATTCTTTTCAAGCGCGGATCCAGAGGGGGGGGGGGGGTCGGGGGGTTCCGGACCCCCCCCCCCCCCCCCCCTTGGAATTTTCGAAGCATAGCTAATTTTTTTTTAATATACATATTTCATAAAATTAAGTCCCAATTCCCCTTTTGTTGTCAAAATTTAAAAAATATATAATGAATTTGTATTAGAAATCTTTAATTTTGATAATATTTTGTCGTCAGCATTTCAAAATTTTTCTCTGGTTCGCTACCGCTCGCCGTAATTTATTAAATGCATGTACATTACTTTCAAATGATGCTGTGCTTTCCTTGTCATGAAGAAAAACTTGATGTTTTTCTATTACATGTATATATCTGTGTGTTTTTGTATATCAATGCATGTTTTTGATTTTTCTTTACTTTCCTTTTAATTCTTAATTTAAAATAGTTTCACACTCTAATTTTATTTTCCTTTTTAAAACATTTTTATAAAATTCGTAATTCTTAATTCAAAATAATTTTTACTCCTTCTGAAAATAATTGTTCATAATTCATATTTTGGCGTGTTAAGGTTTCTGGCAAGTAAAATTACGTTTGTGATAGATTTATTGGAAAATGCCAGCGGTGTCAGATCATGTGAAAATTTGGTAAACCGAACATTAAGATTTCTTGGGTCCATGTAATTGCCAAATTATACATGTCACCGAAACGGAACGGTCTTCGATCAATCGCTGACCACGTAATCTTTCATTATTTAAATTAACTTCCGAAACAAAATTTTGTAAGAATACTTTTGATTGGTCGAAAGTTTTACGGAAATTTCCGAGGAAGGTTAGGTTAGCGTCCTTGTCCGATTACTTTTATCTAAACCAGTGAAATAAACGGACAAGACTCTAACCAGCCTTGAATCTTCACTTTTAGGTAAATATGGTTTATTTTCATATCTTTAAAGAAATTTTATAAAGTCAAAATGTTCTTTGTTAAAATAATTTTGTGAAACGTTTTCTTTTACAAAGTCAATTTATTTATTTGATAATGTTCTTGACTAAAATTAAATGCGTTGATATTTCTATAATTATGTTTATGATAAAATGTGTTTTTAATTGTAACATATGGTCGAGAAGAAACGTTTTATTATGTCTTAAAAGTTTAAAGAAATGATGAATTTTCATTGATTCAGATATAGAATGTTTTTACTGTAATTCTTAGTTTAACATATGCAAAATTATCTTGTTTTATTTTTTGTTTGTAATATGACCTTATAATTACATTTGTATTTATTCAAGCTCAGATTACGATTATTACATTATTATTGCTATAATGTTATCATAGAAAGTATTGCTTTGTAAGTGCTGTTTCAAAAATGTTCAAGTGTTTATTTCTAGTTTTATCACATTAATTAAAATTGTATTTTTATCTTTTAGGTCTGTTTTGGAACTTTATTGAATATGCAAATGTTTTCATAAACATTATAATTATCATGTTCATTATTATATATCATATTTGTTATTTAACACTTTTATCTAAACCAGTGAAATAAACGGACAAGACTCTAACCAGCCTTGAATCTTTAATTTTAGCTTCCCTCAACAAACGACAAGGTCCTTAAATATTCGGACTAAGGTCAGGCGTGAAGCACAACTGGTGGAGAATCCGGGTACCTCTCGTAGAAAAAGAAAAGAAAAACCAAACATGCCATCCCCATCCAATATGGAATTAAGGAGCGGTACAGTCACCGTACAGCCAGGACAGGACGAGGACCAACCCAGGAGTGAGGTGGAGATCCTTAGAGAACAACTAGAAAGGGCGAATCTAGACAGCGACGCCGAGTTGCAGCGTAGGAGGGAGTTGGAAGTTCAACTCGACGAAGCCAAGACCCTCCGAGGCAGAGACCAGCCAGCCACTGTCCCTGTCAGAATCCCTATTCCGCCTCTAGATAAGTATGATGGGACTACGCCCATAACGGAATGGTGGGAGACGTTTCTGGCGTTCATTAGCCTACACAATACTCCGGAGCCGAGAGCAATTACCATGCTCCCATTTTATCTACTTGGTGTTGCTCTGCAATTCTTCAATCACTTGGAGCCGCCCTGCAAGTCGTCCCTCACCAGAATCCGGGATGCTCTGTTCGAGCGTTTTAAGCCAAGTATTCCGATTAGCCAACGGTTAATGAAAATTCAACAGGAGACCGGTGAAACTGTTGACAATTATATGTTTAGAGTTCGAAAGCTGTCGGTCGAGTGTACCATGGAGGAGGAAGTCGTGACCTACTTCGCGAGGGAAGGACTGATAGACCAGCTGCGCCTTATTGTTGCGCCGCAGAATCCGAAGACATTGGAGGACCTCCGAAAGATGGCCACCCTCGCGGAGCAGGCGACCACCAAGAACCCGGCGACCCAGTCCATCGATATCGAGTCCGCAGTAAGCGAAAGTATTCGAATGGGAATCGCGGCGATCCAGTCCTCCATGATGGCTCCAGCCGAAGAGAAGATGGCCCCGGTCAACGCACTCTTCGAACCGCGCGAGTCTCCCAAGCCGAGGACAAACTATGGCAGGCAACAGCGAGCAAGCAATCCCGGACCGTGCTCCAGATGTGGGGGTAAGTCTTGCTTTGATAAGTCAAAATGCCCAGCCAATGATAAATTTTGTTCATATTGTGGTACTAAAAATCATTAAGTTAAGGTGTGTCACAAGAGGCTTATCGAAAATGTTATGTATTGTAATGCGAAATAGGGGTGCGCGCCTGTCCCTAGGCATCCGTCTGAGGATGGGCACAAGGGTAAACAACAAGAAATTTGTTTGGTTTCATCACTGAAAGAAAACAAAGTGCTAATAGACATAGGTGGCAAAAAGGTGCGAGCCTTGCTTGATACAGGTGCTAGTATTTCGGTTATTAGTAAAGAATTTTTGGACAAAACTTCCTTATCTCAAACAGTGCTAAGTGATGCAAGCTTTATGAAAATCAAGGGCGTTACCGGCAATTACCTAACAGTGCTAGGTATGCTAAATATTGAACTGGTTATCGATGGTGTGACATTTGCACAGACTGCCCATGTAATTAGTGAGTTGCATTATCCATTCATTCTTGGTCTTGACTTCTTAAAGTTACATCGCGCAACCATTGATTACAGGGCTTAACAAACAATGAGCTACATATTTGTTCTATTATAACCGACACAGGTCTAGCTAGGGTATCAAACACAGTAGTGATCCCCAGTCGTAGCGAAACTACAATACAGGTGAGAGTGTCAAGGTGTCAAGATGGCGAAGAAGTTTTGTTAGAGCCTCTGCACTCACTGTCTCTACAACACATCATAGCTGCAAAATGTGTTGTCAAGGTCAAAGCCCACGGGGCATATTTGAAGGTCATGAACCCTACTTTCCGGGACATACGTTTAAAACGGGATCAAGTTCTTGCTACAGTACATGAATTAGATTCGGATTCAGAACCCAGTATATTTTCCTTTGATGATCAAGGTCACAAACAAAATCAAGGTCAGGGATCAAATAAATCGAGTGGTAGAACGGATTTGCAATTTGATCTCTCTAATGCAGATTTAGACGAGCCACAAAAGAGAACACTCAAATCCTTTTTAAATGGTTTCAAAGATGTGTTCCTTCAGACTTATCACAACTCGGCAAGGTCACTGGTCATAAACATAAAATAGAGACAATACTAGGGTCTAAACCTGTGAGGAAACAATTCTATAGAACCTCACCCTATGTAGCCAAGGAAATTAGAGGGCAGGTTGATAAAATGCTTGAAAATGACATCATTCAGCCTTCAAATTCCGAATGGCACTCACCTGTAGTAATGGTAAGGAAGAAAATGGACAATTGAGATTTGCTTGTGATTACAGAGCACTTAACAAAATTACAATTCCAATGTCCTTTCCTCTCCCTCATCTTGAGACTGTGTTTTATGCTATTGGTGATTCTAAAGCCCAATATTTCACCAATCTAGATTTTAGATCTGCATTTTGGCAAGTTGAGATGAGTGAAGAGTCAAGGCATAAGGCAGCATTCATTACCCAAGATGGCGTGTTCGAATGGAAAAGAATGTCATTTGGCTTAATGAATTCTCCTATAACCTTCCAAACACTCATGTCAGGTGTACTTAGACAAATGAACTTTAAGTCAGTATTAGTGTACATAGATGATGTACTTATATTTTCTCGAGATTTTGAGACACATCTCAGGGATCTTGCCCAAGTGTTCTCAAAATTAAGGGAAGTAGGTTTGACATTAGAACCCTCGAAGAGTAATTTTGCAGTTAAGCAACTTAAGTTCTTAAGGGAGGTATTGATTTCAATTTTCGTATGAAGATTCAGTATGAATTAATCTATCGAAATATACCACAGAAAATAGGTTTTGACATTGATTAGCCTATTTCTGAAGACTTAACGATGACTTGTCGACTTTTCGTTAAACGCCGAGTTAGAACCCTTTAACACAGATATAGTAAATCGAGCAACCGGTATTAGCGAGATAAATCCCTGTGCTATAGACCATATCTGGTTGGAGGTAAGTTTACAATTTATACAGACCATAGGGCACTGGTATGGCTAAAGACAGCCAAAAACACTGGTCGTTTAGAACGTTGGGCACTCAAGCTACAGGAATATGACTTCGAGATCAGGTAAGAGTAACTATGTTGCTGATGCCTTAAGCAGAAGAACGTATGAGGAACCTGACTCACCAGATGCAGAACCTAGCGTATCATTCTTGTCTCCTGAGCCTGAGGAAACCCAAGATGACGAGGAAAAGGTAAGTATACAGGTAAACTTATTCTACAATTATGATGAGACAGATATCGTTGTCATTGAGGAGGTACACCAACAGCACATAGAAGACGACCGGAAGTCTCTCTCTCAGCTACAGAGAGAATGAATGATCTGACTTCAAAGACATAATCAGGTACTTAGAATTTCAGGAACTCCCCTCTGATACATCCAGACATGCCATTATAGTAGCTGAATCAAAACACTATTCTATAGTGAATGGTATTTTGCTCCATTTATTTCAACGAAGGTGTACAAGACAACTGGAGGAAATGATGTATATTTCTCAGGTAGCCCTTCCCCAAGTTCTAAGACTTGATGCCCTCAAGCAATATCATGATAGCTTAGCTGGCGGTGGTCACCTTGGCATAGAAAAGGTACGTGCATCTTTAATACAAAAATACTACTGGCCAAGGATGCACCAAGACATAGTTAATTATGTCAAGTCTTGTGACAGGTGTCAACTAGCGAAGAGGAATCACAATCCAGTCAAGCCTCCGATGCAGCCAATGCCTGCCAGAGATAAGTTTGAATGTTGGCAGATTGACATACTTGGTCCACTTCAGAAAACCAAAGATAATTATGAGGAAATTAGTAAAGGACACCTGTATACAACACATATACGTCCTAGGCCAATAAACAAGGGCACTAAGAAAACGAAAAGAAACTGAAAAAGACACGAATAGTGCATTTTATTCCAATTCTCGGAAAAAAAATTCGCAAACTTTATTTTCTTTTGCGGTTTTTTTTTTGCTCTTCAAAAAATTCGGACTTTAGGACCCCTCCTGAAAAAAAATCCTGGATCCGCCCAAGAAAGATATTTCTTCTATCAAAGATAGGAGGGTACCACGCTACATCGGCGAGATACATCAATGTTTATTTATAGCACTGATAGGTTAAACATGTTAATATGTTTTCAAACGAAGAAATGTTTTTCCCTTCCTTTGCACTCTTTTTTTAATTCATTAGTTATCTTTGATTTCGATTTGTAATTGGCTTAAGGGACCAGTGATGGAATTCTCTCTTTTCGAACAAAAGTTCGATCCCGAGCTATGACATCTAGGAGTTTGTAATCTGTCACAACACAGTCAAGTTTATTTTCGATAAAATAAAAACAAGCACACCTCCAAAATGGACCGCATGGTGCCTATTCCGCTTAAAAAAGTACACCTACATTTTGTAAATTATCTCAACAGGAAAGGTATATCTATTAACATGCAAGTTGATTTAAGAAGTTAATCTGATATTTTTTCTGTTGATGCAGGCATCACCCGAAAAATTGGACAGAAAACTGCATCAATACGCGTAGCGCGTTGATGCAAAAGTTTTCCGTCCAATTTTTCGGATGATATCTGCATCAACAGAAAAAAATATATTTATAAGATTCATTTCTTATCATTTTATCATCGTCTGTTTATGAAAAACAGAATGTTTTTTTTTTTATCTAAAAACAATCAATCACCGCACTATATTTCGTAAGTCGGAGGGTTTCGCAGTGATACGTCTGCCAAAACAAGTTATGGCTGCCGCCATGATTCAAACAGCGAACGATCGTCTCTCTATATCTTTGGAATAAGGACCAGTTTGAGCAAATTCTACATGCACTGTTAATTTTTGAGTAAGTAGAAAAGAAATGGTACCCTTGAAATGATAAGCAAGCATCAACAAATTGTATTATCAGCAACGAGTTCATTCGTGTTTGAGGGAACACCCGGTTCTAAAAATAGTGCTATAAATAGACTTCGATGAAAAATCGTGTTGATCGATGTATCAACAATTTTTCAGCAAATCAGAATCTTCGTTTCATGTAAATGACAATGGAAATTAAATGATACAAACATCTTCACAATAGAATATATTATTATCATTCAGATCGATCGTTTTATATCATACAACAATTGAATCCATGTCTACATATTCTTTCATGACTGGAGTTATTTGAATTAAAGAAGATCCTGACGATAATCTTAACAGCACAAAATTGAGCATCGACAGACCCATATCAAGCCTGAGGTAGGACCAGGTGACCGGGAGGAGTAAGCATTCCCTGTTGGCTAGCCGCACCCGCCGGCGATGTTCACGCACGAAAATGAAAACAATATCATCTGAGCGGAAATCAAGAGAGATTATCTCGAAGCGTGACGTCTGTCGTCCATACATAAATTCACAAAACTTTATAGAACACAAGTAAAGAGATGATTCCAGAAAAAGAACTCAAGGTTCTCTATCAAGTTTGGGTTTTTTATTATAAGCCGATAGGTCAACAAGTTTTTACCTCTAAGGGTTCCTAAAAATGTTCGACCAAATCTGTATCGGTCTTACTCACCAAAATTTTATCTGAAATTAAGTCAGGCCTTCAAAAGTATTGTTCAACCGTCTTTTCGCGTAGCGGTATAAACCAAATATGGATCATAAAAAATTCGAAAGAGTTTTTAGAACACCTAAAATCAACACAGTTCAAAAGAGTATACTCTATAAAAACGTTTATTCGATGATGTATGTAACCTTGACCAATAAATTGACCTTATTAAGATATAATTATTGTCAGATATATGAAATTAATGAAGATGTGTAGTGGTCACGTGATTGTGTGTAATTTGGATACAACCTTAGGTTTTGGATCAGGATCGATATTTGCAAAATCACTTAGGTAACCTTCTTTTCTATTCTCGAAACTCAAAGACACCTTCAAAAATGAAATTTTTGTATATTCGGACATTTGCGAGATGTCACTTGTTGGTGAAAAGGACAGACCTCTGCTGCGACGAATCTATATCACAGATACTGGAAATATGGTTTCTGAGAAATCCTATGAGGTCCCATTGAGAAATCAGAATTTTGGATATCTGCATTTTGAAATTATGGATAAAAACCAAAAAACCCATTATTTTATGCTCAACTTACATGTATACCCAGAGAAGATCAAAATTTTAACTAACAGGTACCCTTATAGCAAATATGGTAAAGGATGGCATTTGTGGTGCATCACCCCACTCGATCCCCCCCCCCCCCCCAATAATAATAAAAAAAGATTATCTTGATCCTCTGAAACGGGAGGTCAAGGGAGGTACCCTCCATTGACAAACTTCTTCTACAGAACGGAAGCACGTATCGACAAACCGAAAGCATCAGGATGATCTACAGAGATGTCTCTTCGGACTCGGTCAGAAATGCAAATTTTTGCACTATTTCTTTTAATAACTCAAAAAGTTTATGATTTTACACACTCATTTACTGCATATTTATCATATCTAACTTACTTTTTTCTCAGATTGTCATGAACCTTGGTAGGTATGAGGTGCTCATGGTTCCCCTACAAGTGAAAGAATTTTGTCAAGATATCCACTTTTGGATTTTTACGGGAAAACATTCATAGGTACAATGTAGGTTTTCCATGCCCGATGAACCCAAGAGTAGTGGTTTCAAACCCCGGCAGGACCCCACTTTTTCAGTTTTTTTCAAGAATTCTGTCAAAATATCAACTTTTAGATTTTTAATTACTTTTTAAAGAGACAAGCTAGTTTGGCTTTGTGTACTTATTTTCGTACGTCGAAATAACTCAGCCACACATGCAATCAAATATATACTCTGAATTTATTTTTGAGATGTTGACTTTTTCCATTCATGCATATTTCATAACAATTTCCCTATTTGATAATTATTTCCTCTGCCTTATTTTTGTATCTATGGGAAAAAAAGTCGCCATATATCTTGTGTTACAGATTTGATTGGTTCAATTCCTCCAAGCCCATTTAATAGTCACGGTGGGTAATCTCGCAACGCACAACACTAGGTTTATCTAAAATTTCGTGTATTACAAATTATTTTTCACAATAAGGGGAATGTGATGCAGTGTAAGGATGCCTTAGATACGAGTTTTATTCGAAGTAAGAGAGGTAATATCCTTTTATAAAGCCGAAAAACTATCGGCATAATTGGTGTAAATGAAAGTAAAAGTAGAACACTGATCGTGTTTGTGCGTTATAAAAAGCTAATATCCACCTTATTTTGGATGCAACTCATAGTTAGGGCGTTATTACACTGCATCACATTTCCCTTTTTGTAACAAATTATATATTTTGCGCAAAAATATAGAAAAATAAATTGTTCTGCGTTGCGAGATTACCCACGGTGTTATTACTGTACACGTTAAACATTTCAGGAGATTAATAGAATCTATCGTGCAAACGAAATAGTACTGGTATTTGAATAGATTTTTATTTAATGTGCATATACTGGGAACACTTTCATACTTGTTATCATTCATGTACTTGGAACACTTCCATACTTGTCATCATTAATAAACTTAGCTCGAATTTCCTTTGTCTTAGACTCTCTTAGATGAAGTATACGGACTGATTTCTTGAGGAAACATCTAATGAGTAATCTCTTCCTGAGGATTTTGAGAATGTATAGGACATTTGATATATCTGAAATTCTTGAAAACAAATAATTCAGTTCAGAGTTCTTGAAATCTTTCAATGAAATGTTGGACCACAGGAAGCTGTTGTGTTAAAAGAGAAAATAAATTATTATTAACAACCTTAAGCCACTGTGTTGGACATTTTGTATGTATAACATTTCTAAAGATGAACACAGAGGCTTAAGGTTGTGAATAATAAAACATTTTCTCTCATAAAACGACAGGTTCCTGTGGTCAGACATTTGGGAATTTTTATCTGTCCAAATAATAGATACAACATGAGTTTTTATCGGACCAAATAATTTTTTATCAGCAAATCCGATGCAGCTGATACTTTTCATGAACTCTTTCAGCTAATAATTTGTCCGTGTAACAGTCCTATCACGAGGCGAAACATAGTTAACAGTAAATAACGACATCGTAGGTCTGCTAGTTGTACAAGCTTTACAATATCATGGGCCTATTAATTTGTTTCCCTAAAAGCTGCATACACCAGAGTATTAAGTTTATTTCATTGTTTTATTCTTTTTGTCTGTTTCTTCATCACCTGCTGCACATTAATGTGGAATTTTACAAAATGATTTTTTTATGTTGAATAATTGAACTATACACTAGCTGGGCATATGACTTTGGATCACATTATCCGTCTTTTCAAATCAGTAAAAAAGATGATGTTTTGAAATGTGACTATTTCTTTTTTTTTGTACTTTTAAAGGCTGTAAAAAAGATCTTGTCTGCATCCGGCAAACATCTTTTTAGATTGAATGTGGGCTCAAATCGTGATACTGGCACTATCAATTTTACGTCTTATTCAATGTCAGTATGTCAATTAGAGCATGCATGGGTATCAGGGGAGCGTTGTGCCCTCCTGGGGCTCTTGTTACATCTCCTCTTAAAGCGCTGTACATAATTGCACAAAACTTTATAGAACACAAGGAAGTTGAGGAATCCAGAAAATAACTTAATGTTCTCTGTCAAGTTTGGTTTTATAAGCCGAAAGGTCAACAAGTATTGCCTCTAAGGGTTCCTCAAAATGTTCGACCAAACCTGTATTGGTCATACTCACCAAAATTTCATCTGAAATTAAGTCAGGCTTCAAAAGTATTGCTCAACCGTCTATTCGCGTGGCGTTATAAACCAAATGTGGAACCTAAAAAACACCTCAAATCAGCACATTTCAAAAGAGTACACTCCATAAAAACGTTTGATTTTCGACACTGTGCATCAAAATGCGCATACTACATTGAAAGAGAGACTTTAATAAATTATTAGCAACACATTTACGAGTAAATTTACTTGTCCTGCCTCCATTCGAGGGTTTGCGATTGCCGTATTCATGGAGACTTTCACAATAATGTCATATTCTCCTGCATCGTTTACTCCTAAACTAGGATTTGCACTTCGTCTCTGGTAAATTTTTCATAAGCTACGATATTATAGCTATGTACCAAATCATGACGTTTTGAGATTCTGAAAATAAGTACACTGAAACAGACATTATTCAGATGTTAAACTTTCTGATCGACAACATTTTTGTGGTGTTTGGAGGAAAGGTCTTCCAGCAAATTGTCGGAATTCCAATGGGGACCAATTGTGCCCCACTCCTTGCCGACATTTTCCTTTACTCGTACGAAGCTGAATTCATTCAATCTTTGGTCTCTGAAGGGAAAAGATACTTAGCTTCTGACTTCAACTTCACTTACAGATACATAGACGATGTGTTGTCCATCAATAATCCAAAATTCGCGGATTACCTGAGCAGTATCTATCCTTCGGAGCTTGAAGTCAAAGAAACTACAGAGACAAATAATTCAGCATCCTATTTGGACATAATGTTGTCCTACGACACTGTTGGTCACATGAACACCTCACTCTATGACAAACGTGACGACTTCAATTTCAGCATTACGAACTTTCCTTTTCTGAGTAGCAACATCCCTTCATCGTCTGCTTATGGCGTGTTCATATCTCAGTTGATACGCTATGCTAGAGCAAGTACCAAATATACGGATTTTGTTCTGAGAGCTAGGCGTCTTTCAGATAAGCTTCTCAGTCAGGGATATGTTTGTGACCGACTAACATCGTCACTGAGGAAGTTCTACGGTCGATATGGGAAACTCGTCATACACTATGATGTCCCACTATCCAGAATGGTGGATGATATTCTGTCATAGACCATTTGAACCATCCAACCAAAGATTGTACTCTATATCTTCCAAAATGGAAGTAACCGGATGTGACAGTTCTACCGAATTGAAGCGACGGGTGTTGCATGCAAGCAGGAGATGCTTACTCTTCCTGGGCACCTGGTCTCACTCTCATATCGGGAGGTCGCTTCTTTTCATATGGTGGAGGTTTTTGTTTTTGTTTGCTTTGGTTCCTGTTTTATCCTGATTTTGTATGCCTTCGGTTTCTGATTTTCTGAGTTATCGATTTTGTACTGTAGACAGGGATATGGTCATTATCCATATTTGTCATTGTAGAAAAGCGGTTAACGAATTTTATCTAATGTATTTATGTAAGCATCTCTTTACCAGACACAGACGGTATACTTTTCTTTCTGAAATTCGTGCTCGAAATATCTTCGAAATTAAAGGAGTTTAACATCTTAGCACCATCCCTCCAATGCTATTTTGAACATACATTTTATTTGGATATGCTACTGAATCGACCCTACAGAAAAATTGGAGCCGAACGCTCTCTGTAATGTAAATGTAAAAATCTAACTTCAAAAAATTAAAGAGGGCGCTACTGAAATTATTTTGGTGGCTCTATTGAAAGCATCACTGATGAGAATTTAATATTCGAAACACGTGTCTGGTGCATTTAGATTGGTTTGGAATTTTCTTCAAGATGATGAAGAGTTGGGACCCTTCGACATTATTGATATAGACACTTATTTCACGTTGCAGTGTGGAGCAGTAAAAGTCGTTCCCCGTTGCCTGATGTTTGTCAAGTGTATTAATAACTTCTTTCCAGCTCTGTCACCTGAAAGAAGCTTTGTCTTTGCCTTTTATCAATGTGACATCATATATCTTTTTTGCTATTCGGAGACTAGCCATTTCACCGATAAGTATCTTCGAAATTAAAGGAGTTTAACATCTAAGCACCATCCCTCCAATGCTATTTTGAACATACATTTTATTTGGATATGCTACTGAATCGACCCTACAGGAAAATTGGAGCCGAACGCTCTCTGTAATGTAAATGTAAAAATCTAACTTCAAAAAATTAAAGAGGACGCTACTGAAATTATTTTGGTGGCTCTATTGAAAGCATCACTGATGAGAATTTAATATTCGAAACACGTGTCTGGTGCATTTAAATCGGTTTGGAATTTTCTTCAAGAAGATGAAGAGTTGGAACCCTTCGACATTATTGATATAGACACTTATTTCACGTTGCAGTGTGGGGCAGTAAAAGTCGTTCCCCGTGGCCTGATGTTTGTCAAGTGTATTAATAACTTCTTTCCAGCTCTGTCACCTGAAAGAAGCTTTGTCTTTGCCTTTTATCAATGTGACATCATATATCTTTTTTGCTATTTCGGAGACTAGCCATTTCACCGATAAGTATCTTCGAAATTAAAGGAGTTTAACATCTTAGCACCATCCCTCCAATGCTGTTTTGAACATACATTTTATTTGGATATGCTACTGAATCGACCCTACAGGAAAATTGGAGCCGATCGCTCTCTGTAATGTAAATGTAAAAATCTAACTTCAAAAAATTAAAGAGGACGCTACTGAAATTATTTTTGGTGGCTCCGCTGAAAGCATCACTGATGAGAATTTAATATTCGAAACACGTGACTAGTGTATTTAAATTGGTTTGGAATTTTCTTCAATAAGGTGGAGAGTTGGAACCCTTCGACATTATTGAAATAGATGCTGCGATGGGCGCCATATCATCCCAAAAATATGCGATATGAGAATGTATTATATAACCAAATGTATTTATTTTAAATCTTATTACGGATGATTCCGTGATGATGGATTCACAAAAAATATCTAAAGATTCAGTCATAGTGTACGAACGTTTTTGTACGAAATGAGTTTTTTTGCGATTGCCGAAGCGAGAGAGTTTAATATCCAACTATCGCGTAAGTATGGAACGCCAAAGTCACAAATATTCGATAAACTAGGTTTCACAGCTGTTAACCCTAGTTAACACATAAAAACCGAGTTTTCCGAGTGAAATGTTAAACGTCCTCAAATTCAATAGCATCATTTATTAACGGATAAATTTGCAGCATGGACCAGACATGCACGTTTCGGGTACTCAACCGTCGTCAGTGATCCTTAATCGTAACAATGTAATATGGCCAAAGAGGGTGAAAATTATGTCAAAAGATCTTCCAAAAGATGTAGCAGGATGGGTGGGATATGATGCTACAGGACCCACGTTTTAGAAATTTCAAGAATTTTAGTATCAGAAAGTTTTGAATGCGTTGAAGAGACAGACGATCAACCAAAGTTGATCGAAATTGGCTACATGTGCCATATCGGGGACTCCTGGTCCACCAGCAGTGACACTCACCAAATAGTTCAAATGTTAAACGTCTTCAAATTCAATAGCATCATATATAAATGGATAAATTTGCAGCATGGACCAGACATGCACGTTTCGGGTACTCAACCCTCATCAGTGATCTAAACAATGTAATATGGCCAAAGAGGCTGAAAATTATGTCAAATGATCTACCGAAAGATGTAGCAGGATGGGTGGGATATGATGCTAAACGTTTTAGAAATTTCAAGAATTTCAGTACCAGAAACTAGGGTTTACGGATGATAATGACAATTAATTAATTAATTAATGCTAAGTGTCACAAAAATGATAAAATTTGCATTCACAAATGTAAACCTATGTTTACGTATGTGAAACTAGGATTTGCACGTGGAAAAGTATGTTTTCATATCATTTTGGGTAGAAGTTAAAAAAAACCATTGTTCACATAAATAAATCCTGATAGTGATAATTAAAATTTGTGTTAAAGACAATTTAAAATAAGTGTAAATGATAATTCCTAATTTCTGTATTTCAAATCTGTGATTTGAATGGAACATGATATCAATACATTATATCAACCTTGTTTTTACAATAAATGAAATATTAGTGAGTTAGTTTTTAAAGAGAATTTCAAAAAGACTGTATACGTGGTTTACTACATATTTCGTGGTAATCCCATGATGTGAAGTTCATTCAAGCGATTGGCTGATCGTGGTAGCGTGTTCACTTTGACCTTGGTCAACGTGACATATTTCTACATACTGTATATGCAAATAACAATTTCCGAATTTTACCGAAATCTTGTGTACCAGAGAGTAAAAACGTCTATAAAACAAACATTTGAGAGATATTTACGGCAAAACTTCATTATTGACAGTTACAGTTAAATAGACTATTTGTACCTTTAAATCATACTTCAGTGTACTTATGATATAATTGCGTTATTGGCTTGTTAAGTATCTTTATAGTATTGACATTTTCGAGTCTGTGCGTATCATAATGAAAGGAGTAGGTGCGGTAACCTGTCATCTCAGCTCTTTATTCAAAGTTGCTTAAATATCCATAATATTATAGTTTATAAAATGTCAAATATATGGTGAGTCCAAATCATGAAGCTTTTTTTCACAGTCCTATACTGAATAATGCGTCGCTCAATACGTTTAAAAACGCTGAAATCATTGAAAATATCAATACATGAGCGATATTTCGATACAAAATTATGAAACCAAGTGGTAATCCAGGCCTTGCCGATAAATATTTTTGTGTCAATCGATGGATTTTTGATCGGCCTTTTAATTTGCATTAAAAAAATTCGTGGGCGAGGCCTGGAGCATAGATGAATCTTGACGATTTGTGTGTAAAATACGATGATTTTCCTGAGTTTTGCGTCATTCAGGTTTATTGACGTCACACATCACGCGCGTGACGTTACGAGGGCTTAAAATTCTGACGTGGTATTTTCTCAAACATTCAACTTTGCAAAAAGTGATAATTAATAATTCGTTTAATAATTTAGATTTAGATTTGCTATACTTATACTGCATACCTAAAATGCATAAGAATCCGTACAAAAGAAGGGAGGGGATTTCCAACAAGACCCTACCCTGTTGCAGCACCAACAGCAAAACACCAACTCACCGATGCAAAAACACAAAACACGAGCACACTATGAGACGAAAAAGAGACATACGACATGTAAACATCAAAGACAAAACACAAAATGGAATTCCAATGTCCAATTCATCTAAATTATGATATTTTTCTTTCTATTTTTCATAGAAATGGAAAACCCCGAAATGGCATCAGAATCATCTGAATCGATGGAGAATAATTCTCAGGTATTATCAATGACTTAATAAATAGCTTTTTCTTTCAGTAAGAGGTAGAGGTAAAAGACCACAATTGTTTTTTTTTTTTGAGTATGGTTTTTACATGTCCTTATCCAATTTAATCTTTAGTCGTGATTTATATTCTTCATATATCTCAATTCTTAAAACAATCTTTTCAGCCTTTTTATGAAGAAATAGAAGTCAAAATGATAAATAAACGTGAGCTCGGAAGATTACAGCTAAAATTTGTTGGAAATGAAGGAGTCGACACGGATGGAACAAAAGCAATGAGGAGAAAACTTATTCAGACTTGTATCGATTTCCTGAAAGAAAAGGCAGAAAGTGTATGGAAGAACGCAGAAATGTCAATTTACGATTCTGAGTTCAATGCTATCGTTTTGAGGAGTGGGACTGCCAGATATTCGTTTGTCTGTTATGCTGATGAATTTGGTGAACCAAAAATAACTGACGTTTCTCAGAGGAGATGTGAAATCTTATAATAAAAGATACATTTATATACATACTTTGTCTATTGTAATGGTTTTACTCATTCCATAACTGTATTCAATGTGCTAACATTACTTAAGTGAAAACAGAAAAGTGATAATTTGGAATAATCATTTTAAAAATTCAAGAAAAAACTGTCTAAATTATCCTACAAAAGACTAAATTGATTAAATAACTATACTTAAGGCGCTAATAAAATACATTTTTGAGGCTTATAAAAAGCACTTTTACTGGAAGCATCACTGAGGAGAATTAAACATCCGAGACACGTGTCTGGTGCAGGAAAATTGTTTTGAAATTTTTCTTCAAGAAGGTATAGAGTTGGAACACTTCCGTATTATTATGGGTAATTATAGGTAATTTATGCATATTGGTACTGTTCTTGCGTCAAAATCTGTCGTAATGCGACAGACCTACTTTGTAAAAGAAAAGTCCGATTCTGAAAATAAGTACACTGAAACAGATATTATTCAGATGTTAAACTTTTTGATCGACAACATTTTTATGGTGTTTGGAAGAAAGGTCTTCCAGCAAATTGTCGGAATTCCAATGGGGACCAATTGTGCCCCACTCCTTGCCGACATTTTTCTTTACTCGTACAAAGCTGAATTCATTCAATCTCTGGTCTCTGAAGGGAAAAGATACTTAGCTTCTGGCTTCAACTTCACTTACAGATACATAGACGATGTGTTGTCCATCAATAATCCAAAATTCGCGGATTTCCTGAGCAGTATCTATCCTTCAGAGCTTGAAGTCAAAGAAACTACAGAGACAGATAATTCAGCATCCTATTTGGACATAATGTTGTCCTACGACACTGATGGTCACATGAACACCTCACTCTATGACAAACGTGACGACTTCAGTGTTAAACGTCTTCAAATTCAATAGCATCATTTAAGACATGATAAATTTACAGCATGGACCAGACATGCACGTTTCGGGTACTAAACCCTCGTCAGTGATTACAGCATTACAAACTTTCCTTTTCTGAGTAGCAACATTCCTTCATCGCCTGCTTATGGCGTGTTCATATCTCAGTTGATACGCTATGCCAGAGCAAGTACGAAATATACGGATTTTGTTCTGAGAGCAAGGCGTCTTTCAGATAAGCTTCTCAGTCAGGGATATGCTTGTGACCGACTAACATCGTCACTGAGGAAGTTCTACGGTCGATATGGGGAACTCGTCATACACTATGATGTCCCACTCTCCAGAATGATGGGTGATATTCTGTCGTAGACCATTTGAACCATCCAACCCAAGATTGTACTCTATGTCTTCCGAGATTGAAGTTACCGAATGTGACAGTTCTACCGAATTGAAGCGGCGGGTGTTGCATGCAAGCAGGAGATGCTTACTCTTCCTGGGCACCTGGTCTCACTCTCATATCGGGAGTTCGCTTCTTTTCATATGGTGGAGGTTTTTGTTTGTTTGCTTTTGTTCCTGTTTTATCCTGATTTCGTATGCCTCGGTTTCTGATTTTCTGAATTATCGATTTTGTACTGTAAACAGGGATATGGTCATTATCCATATTTGTCATCAATGTGGAATTCACTAGATAGTAAAATTACAAGGGCCTCGTTTATATGACACAAACTTTGGTTCTAAGTATCTGCTATGAGAAATATCAATGAAATCCTTGCAGAAGGCAAGACGGATAAGCTTTGGTGGTCGTACGGTTAGACGGATTGTCAAAAAGCGGACAGAGTGATTCCTATAAACATCGAAACTTCCTTTGCTGGCGGGAGATACTTATTTTAAATCTGTAGAAACTTGTTTTTGTACCGCCGCATACATGTTAATAGCTATTCTCTGTAAGCATTTGCACTTTTATGAAGGACGCATGGCACGGCATGTCTCAGATTTGGATGAAATTTGTACATAAGGTTGGGTCTGACCCAAAAGTAAAAATTTGTTAAAAATTTTCTTAATATCACATCCGGTTGCTATGGAAACGGACTTTGAATATTGAAAAATGCATTTTTGGGCGTTTTTGATGTCACATACATAATTTATGCAGCATAATCTAAAACAAACACTGATGAATTATCATTGCTTTTTCAAGTTAAGTAATAATAGTGTTGCGTTTATGGTCTTATCTATATGTTTCCATAGCAACAACACAGGTACCCTATCAAAATAGTATTTTTGGCATTTTTTCAAAATTCAACGATGAGTTACTTACATTTTTGAATTTTTTTATGCAAATAAAAAATAAGCATTCACATTGGGACAAAGTTTCTGTTTGTTGCTATGGTAACATGACCTCAAATCGCAAAAATGAAAGCAATTTTGGACAATATTTAGATTCTTTTTTTTACTAGATCATTGAATTTTAATTCAAAGAGATAGAAATTAATTAATGTATTCAAGTAGATCTTTCATTACACGAAAGAAAATTTTTGAAATATATTCAGGAAATAGCCCGTTGCTATGGGAACGATTGTTAAAAATTTCACATAGGCCCACTTTGAGTCCTTGGATACGGGCATCAAAAGTGAAGTAATCTGAATTTTTTAAAATCTCAAATAAAGTTTAGACTTTGCTTTATCGTATATGTAAAAAAGGTTGTGTAAGCCTGTTTCGTTTTTTGAGAAAAAAAAGGCTTCAAAAAACAACAAAAAATGCTTATTTTTATAATGTATGGCCAAATTACTATAGCAACCATTAATTATTTGAAACTTTTTTATTGTAATTTAATAGAGGCTTACTAGATCTGCATTGTTATTGAACTTGAACTTCCTGGGATTAATAATTACTGTTTTATGAAAATAATAAAAAATTGTTGCCATGGTGACATATGTTCCCCATAGCTTTTTCACGGTTTTTGAAAGAGCTCTTTGTGTTGGATATTTCCCAACAATTTTTATCTGTTCATCATGATGCAAAATTTTAAAAAAAATGACTCTGAAGTTGCAAAATAAGTAATATTAAAGACCATAGTTACCGTTGCCAAGGTAACTTATGTACATAGCAACAAGTGAATTTATCTTGAATTTGCTCATTTTATAAAATAATTCCTATTTCCTTATCATATACCCATCAAGAGAGAAGGAAAGTTGGAAAATACAAACAGCATTTTGAAATCAATATATCAAAATTAGCTGATTATGTTGTCATGGTAACCAGTCGTTTTTTTTCAATATCAGACACTACTAGTATGCTTATTTAAAATTTTATGTCCTAATCTTTAGGATGCATAAAAAATCTTCCATTGATGTCACATATAGACCAAATTATAGAGCTTCAAATTAGCTCAATTTTGCCAATTTCTCAACTTTAAAGACCGTTGCCATGGTAACCAGATGACCTAGAATTATTTTTTTTGTCAATTTTTTCCTTTTTTCATTTGTCCTTACTTATGTGTGAAATTTCATGAAAATCGGAGACCATGCGTGCCGAAATTGTTTAAATGGTTACAGAGAATTGCTATTAATTGCTATAAATTTAACTCTCTTCTGGTTAGTTTTAAACTTTGTATTAGTTTGTAAATATTTTCAAACAAATCGAATGTTAAAGTTCATTCTTGCACTATATTAGTATTTGCTGTGTTTCTGCAGGAAATTAATATGAATTATGACAAGGCCATTGTGAGGACGCAGATGATCATGTATTATAATTTCAATGATTTTTCACCATTCATCTTTGAATATTTTTTTACTAAGTGAATAATAAACAAAATATGTCGTACAATTTGTGTTCTTGTTATTCTTTTCCAGCATCTTTTTTACTTTATCAGTCTTACATTTTTTTCTTGAAATCCAGAATCATCTACAGGAGAGGGGTATTTTTATAGAAAATTTCTGGATCGACAGCATGCAAATAACTCGTAAATGCGGGGAAACAACTGTCAATGTCGGCCGGTTTGATGTCACAAAAGTTAAACAATCAGTAAACATGAAATCGCAATGCTTAAGTTTGAAATATAAATGACAGATGAGAAGAGATCAAGTGATGTAATCTTAATCTATGTATATATTGTAAGTCCTTGGATCTTGACGAAAACTAAGGAAAAGAGAACTCGGGCACAAACCATTATTTTAAATTAAAAAAAAAAAGAATAAAGAATTTTACTTTTTTCTGAAGTATTTACATATTGTAAGATTTACATGTATCTTGATTATTCAATTCAATTAAACTTTTAAATGTTTATTTTTCATATTTCGTTGGGTGATGAAATGTCAGTTGTATCAGGAATATGTATACCCCCCCTTACACTCCCTTTTACTTTCACCACCCCCCCCCCCCCTTGCACTCCCTTTTACTTTCACCGGAAAAATTAATATTCAATATGTAGAAGAAAAAGTATCCTTTTCGGCGCCGTCTATAGTGTTATCAGCAATATATCGTTTTATGGGATGGCCTAGAGAAGGGGGTTATACTAAAAAAAAAAAAACAAATCCAGTATAATATATTAGTATCACAGGATTTTCCCTTCTAAATAATGTTTACAAATGATTTTTCAAAGTAATGTCTGAGGACAAAATTCATTCCTTTTCTATAAAAGAGGGTGAAAGAGAGGGAGAGGAAGGGGCGGGGAGAGGGAGAGCGTGAGGGGAGGGAGAGGAAATGTGCAGGAGGGGGTATGGGAGGGGGAAATAAGGGGGCGGAGAGAGGTACCCAATGTCTGTTACGCAACCCTATAAAAGGCAAGGATGAAAGGGAGGGGGAGGAAGGGGAAAGGTAGGGAGCCGGGAGATGTAAGGATGTGATAGAGGGGAGGAAGGGGCTTGACGGAGGAGGGAAGGATTCTGTCAATTTCTGAGTAGAAATTCACCCCCTGTCACCCCTTTCCCCCACAATTTACAATCTACCCCCCCCCCCTCTTTCCTAAAAAATATCTTAAGCCTTCATCTCTCCTCCTTTTTGAATAACCCTGGATCCGCCTATGATTTTACTCCAAGGGGAAAAATACCCAGCCGTATTTTATGCTTAATTTGAACAGAGCCCCAGTTTGTGTTTACCTATTTGCACTAAGTACAGCTGTTAATGATGACGTAAGTTGTGACGCGTTGTGTACAGTATCGAAGCTATAAGGCAGCAGACATTTAGAAGTTTGTTTTGGGATTTACACTGCATAGATTCCCTGTAGATTCTACATGTAGATCTCATATATGTGGAGAGAAACCACATTATTCGATCTACAGTTATCAAAATATCAGCTGCAAATCATCCTCGAAAACAGAATGAAGTTCGGTAAGTCTCTGATCGCGCTGATATTGTTTTGTTTGTATTTTCATCCTAGCATTATGAGTTTATCGATGGATTTGTCTGAGGGAGCTGTCGATGAAAGATACTGAGAAAGTCCGCGAAACAAAGTTTAATGCTGACGTCGCATGCTGACGTCACATTGTGATTTTCAAAGAGGAAATTCGGACTAAACATTGTATATGTTGGAAATGATGGTGCAATGTCAGTATTACGTGAAACAAAGTACAAAACATACATTAGGATACTGCAGGAGTAAGCCAATTGCAGAATATTCAAAGGAGTTTGAGAAATCATGGTCATCGATGAGTTTCATTCTGTCGTCAAGTGACATTGTCAAAAAAATAAGCTTGCGCTTTACGCCGATCAAATGGGCAATGGGGAGAATGACGTCATTGACCACGGTTTTGGAACCTATAGTTATAGCATAGAATTCAATTGAAAAACACGATTTTTCCTTTATATACACGTGTTACCTTGATGAGGACTACGTCCGCGCCTGCGGCGTGGACTGCGTCCTCTATAATGTATTCCAGCTATAGGAATCAAAGGAATTGCATGTAATAGAGGACGCAGTCCGCGCCGCAGGCGCGGACGTAGTCCTCATCAAGGTAACACGTGTATATATATAGGAAAAATCGTGTTTTTCAATTGAATTCTATGCTATACCTATAGGTTCCAAAACCGTGGTCAATGACGTCATTCTCCCCATTGCCCATTTGATCGGCGTGAAGCGTAAGCTTGTTTTTTTGACAATGTCACTTTACGACAGAATGAAACCCAACGATGACCAAGATTTCTCGATCTCGTTTGAATATTCTTCGTTTGGCTTACTCCTCCAGTGTCCCATTGTATGATTTGTACTTTGCTTCACGTAATACTGACATTGCACCATCATTTCCAATATATATCATGTTTAGTCCGAATATCCTCTATGACAATTACAACGTGACGTCAGCATGCGACGCGACGTCAGCATACAACTTTGTTTCGCGGACTTTCTTTCATCGACAGCTCCCTCAGAAAAATCCATGGATAAACTCATAATGCTTGGAGAAAAAAAAAAAACAAACACAAAAATATCAGCGCGATCAGCGACTCACCGAACTTCATTCTGCTTTCGAGGATGATTTGCAGCTGATATTTTGATACCTGTAGATCGAATAATGTGGTTTCTCTCCACATATATAAGATCTACATGTAGAATATACAGGAAATCTATGCAGTGTAAATCCCAACACAAACTTCTAAATGTCTGCTGCCTTTGGTTCTGTTTACAACGCGTCACAACTTACGTCATCATTTACAGTATTTAGTAAAAATAGGTCAACACAGCTGGGGCTGTTCAAAGCATGAAGTATATTTTTTTCTGTCAGAAATAAGGCTGGGTATTTTTTCCCTTTGAGGTAAATCATAAGCGGATCCAAGGTAGAGGGGTGAAGGCTTCAGATTTTTTTTAGAAAGGGGGGGGGGCGGGTTCAAGGGGGGGGGTGTCGGATAGGGGGTAGATTTCTACTTACTTCTCTCCTTATCTCCCCTGTCCCGCTCCCTTCTCCCGCCTCCTAACCTCTCCCTCCCTCCCTTCTGTCTCCCTCCAGCTTCCTCCCCCTCCCATTCATCCTTGCCTTTCATGGGGGTGGGGAGCAGACATGTATGGGGTACCCACTCTCTCCGCCCCCTTATCTCCCCTCCCACACCCTTCCTTCTTCCCCCTCCCTCCCTCCCTCCCCCTTCCTCTCCCCCTCTCTCTTTCCTCCAGCCCCTCCCCCTCCCTTTCATCCTCTTTTAAAGTCAAGGAATGAGCAAGAATTTTGTCTTCAGATAATTATCATTTACATTATTTAGAAGGGAAAATCCTGTAATACTAATGTTATATTGTACTTAATTTGTAAGTTTTAACCCCCTTTTCCAGATCATCCCATACTTAAAACGATATATTGCTGATAACACTATACTAAGACGGCGCCGAAAAGGAAGTTTTCTCTCTCTCTTCTAGAATTTGAATGCTAATTTTTCCGGTGAAAGTAAACTGAAAGGGGAGAGGGGTGGGTGAGTGGGTGCAAGGGGGGGATACATATTCCTGATACGACAACTGACATTTCATCACCCAATGAAATTTAAAAAGTAAACATTTAAAAGTTTAATTGAATTCATTGAATACTCAAGATACATGTTAATCTTACAATATATAAATACTTCAGAAAACAGTAAAATTCTTTTTTTCTTTTTTTAATTTAATGGTTTGTGCCCACAGTTTTCTTGCCCGAGTTCTCTTTTCCTTGGTTTTCGTCAAGGTCCAAGAAATTAATTAAAATGTATAGATTAAGATGACATCACTTGATCTTTTCTTATCTGTCATTTAATGTTTCAAAATTAAGCATTGCGATTTCATGTTTACTGATTGTTTTGTGACATTGAGAATTGTTTCCCCGCATTTACGAGTTATGTGCATGCTGTCGATCTAGAAGATGATTCTGGATTTCAAGAAAAAAAAAACTAATGTAAGGCTGATAAAGACGGTAAAAATGATACTGGAAAAAATAACAAGAACACATATTGTATGACATATTTTATTCTTATTAACTTAGTAAAAAAAATTCAATGATGTATGGTGAAAATTGGGTATTAATTCATTGAAATTATATTTTATCTGCGTCCTCACAATGGCGTTGCCATAATTCATATTAAATTTTGGTATACATCTATTTTTAGCGAATTTATTAGGGTGGCGCTTGCAATTATTTTTGGTCATTCAGTGGCCAATGAGCGAAACTGGCAGTAACACTAAGACAGAAGATTGGATGGGCTTTAGGCTTCCTTTTTGGTCCTACTTAAATGCTGCTATTGAATTTGAAGATGTTTAATAGGGGATACTATACTTGCATTGATATGTAACATAATTCATGTGAAATATGAAAATAATACGCACGGCGCCTTTAAAGTTACAGTGTCCCTGAAAATAAATTTTATTGAAAACGTGCAATTCATTCCGAAGGGTCTAGATAGAGAAAAGAAGGAGCCAGAACACGTTTAATTTCAAAATACGCAGTGACGACAATGACATTGTCGAATTTCTTAAAGTTGAATATCCAGATACCTGCATTGTAAAAACTTAATGCATTGTACATAGGTTGTACTAGTGAATTGAATAAGAGCTGCGTATCCCGAACTCAAAATAACGTTTTTAAACAGTTACTGTATAACTACGAATGTATACGTTACATTAGCCTGACAATTTTGACTTTATACAATTGAGATTGTATACTTTCATATGAAAAGAAAGACTTTGCATTATCAAATTTTGTAAAATTGTCAGGGACACCGTTCCTTTAACAACACCACTTACAATACATTATACAATGCATTCTTCACACTCAATGGAGATTGTTCATTAGATAAGTATTTATGTGGAGCTAGTGTCAATGTCTCAATCTGTTTGTCTTATTTTGTTTTTTTTTTCTTTTCGCGTGAGAAAATTCTGTTATGTATTTTCGAAATTCGTAAGCCTTTCGATTGTGGTTTTTTGGAATTTGGGTTTAGCTTTTGCTTTTGATTTTCATTCACTTATTAGTAAAAATCTATTTTACAATAAAAATTGTAATCAATAAATACTGTCCGTATCGTCAAGAAAACCCAAAGTTCCAGAACGCTGCTGTCAGTGGGCAGCTTTATAGACAGAAATGGCAAAGTACTTTGCAAGCACATTGTGAATTTTGTAGAAAGGATGGTATCTCCAACAACCCCTACTTGCAGCGCCAACAGCATATCCACCAAAACACCAACTGTAAAAACACAAAGAAGACACGCACAGAAAAAGACGCAATGGTACAAGGAACACCAAATCACAGAGAAACATCAAAAACAGATGACTACACATAAGCCAACGAGACCAATGGACAATCGTTGTCGACTTAGGACAGCCATCTACCACGTCAGTAGCAGATGGTGTGGTTATCCTTGATTACATGCGCACAACCCTCCCCTTTTCCGATTACCAAGCGGTATCGATGAACGTACAGTTGTGGTGTAAAATAACCTCCTCACCGTAAGATAAACACACAAACAGACAGCATGACGTAGGGGCCCAAGAAACACAGATGGATATATAAATGGATATCACAAAACGGAAGGAATGCGAAAT
Organism: Pinctada imbricata; assembly: GCA_033119305.1. Taxonomy (NCBI): domain Eukaryota; kingdom Metazoa; phylum Mollusca; class Bivalvia; order Pterioida; family Pteriidae; genus Pinctada; species Pinctada imbricata. Next base: position 107,130,276 of record VSWD01000005.1, read on the forward strand.
ACTGTCCGTGCTCTGCCGGCGAGCTCATGCATGTGATCACCATCATCATGATTCCGATAAGACATACAATTATCCAACGTCTTAACCCAAATACATTTTATTCAAATGAATGTAATAATGTTCATAATTATTACTAACTTCAGATTTCAGTACTCCTTTGATTACGCAATATTCCTACATATTCATTATGAAAAAGAAGTTAATACAAATACTAAGATGTAGTAGAATGTTAAACGTCTTCAAATTCAATGGCATCATTTAGGAACAGATTAATTTGCAGCATGGACCAGACATGCACGTTTCGGATACTTTACTCTCGTCAGTGATCCTCAATCTTAACAATGTAATATGACCAAAGAGTGTGAATGTTATCTCCAAAATCAACCGAAAGATGTAGCAGGATAGTTGGGATTTGATGCTACAGGACCTACGTTTAAGAAATTTCAAGAAATTTGATAACAGAAATTTTCGAATGCGTTGAAGAAACGAATTTTCGAATGCATTGAAGAAATCATGGCTGCATGTTTCGTACATAGTAGTTCAAAAATTGGAAAATAAAATGTCCCATATGTGATGATCGAGGCCGACATATAGAGGAGATCCAAAAAGTGAATACATAAGAGTGAAACGCAAAACATAATGCATACCATAGAACAGAGCTATGCCTCTCTAGATACTATTTTGATATTCTACTTTATGTAATAATGAAATGACAATTTTAACGATCTGAAGAATAATATTATTAGTTACAAAAATGTATTAGGTTATAGCTGACCTACAGTCATATTTTAGCAGATCGGAGATATCCCACTCCCCACCGAAAGGGTGGAATTCGAGTGGGGAATTTTAGCATCTTCACTCAGTCAGTGGCAATCCACTCCCCACTCACCACGGTGTCACCCAGTTCACCTGTACAGGTGTTTAACAATCTCTTTGATCCTAACCGCGCACAGGTAACATCGCCAGTCTACTTTTGTTGTTCACCATCTTTGTTGATCGAATATTCCTGGTAGTGAATCGGGGAAGTTAAATGTTTTTCTAAGTTAGTATCAAAAGTTTTCAGAATGAACTAGGCCAAGAAAAAAAAAGAATTGGTTCTCAGGACGCATTCGATTTTTTTTTTCAACCAAAATAACGTAAGAAAGTAATCGTAAATTCCGGAATTCGGCAAGGTACCAAATCGAAACACAGGTAAAAAAAAAATTCCCGTTTTCCAGCTAATTACCGTCTGGCTTCACCTTTTCACCTGTCAATCATTGTAAGGGAGATAGTATGGAGTGCTATTTTAACACTACCGTGGATACCCCTGTGTAGAATTTATGCAACGATATTGATTTTTTAAAACTAAAATAGATAGTCCGAAGTGGTTGTATTCCATGTCGTGGCATTAAACGATCGATTTGACCAACACGTCTTAATTAGGCCTCGCTAAAATATCAAATTATAAAAAGCATTATGTCGGTTTCGTCTTCATTTTTTAATTTGGTAAAACTGTTGTACGACTCAAAATTATCAAATGATGAGCCGATCAAACATTGATTTATCCTCTATAAATTACTGAACATGAAAAACGGAGGCTTGGCATAGAATTTTTTGCCAATAAAAACGACCGTTTACTTCCCATCCGTATCATTCAGTCCCGATCCAAAGATTGAAAAGAAAAAGAACAGACATATCGTGGCCGATAAATGCAAAGCAGTGAAGCTCCCGGAACAGAGGACCCCCCCCCCCCCCTTCCCCAGATATAGATTGCCAAGAAATTCGCAGTCCCAAATATCCAACATCTTCAAGAAAAGCGATGTCATCCGCGAAATTCCAACCAAGACTAGCAAAGACGTCGATCTGGCAAGACAGTTGACATGGAGGGAGCCCTGACCTAGTGGTTTACGGAAACCGTATCAAGAGAAATCCCCCTATCAGCCCTGTTCTGACAGAGAAGGCGACAGATCTGGTTGAACAGCTGAACGAGCCTAACTTCTCCACAACCAATGTCCGACTAGAGGGACAGAAGTCCTGGGATAACATCGAATTCAAGAGAATTTACGGAATAAGGACGCCGATGACGGAGCAGGCACTACGTTGAAAACATAGCTATAAACGTAAAATATTGATTTTCTCTATGACATTCTTTTGTATTCTTGTTCTGTGCCTGAGATTTAAATCTCTAACGTCCACTTATATCTTATCTAAATGTACATGTACTTGTGTATGCGTTCGTCCGTAAAATTTTCATGTCATTTCAGGTGGTCATTCATTGAATACAAAAAGTAATAGATCTGGGCAGAAACATTAATCGAAAACAAATTATCGGCATCAAAGATGTCAACAGATTCCAATTTGCAGTTGTTCTGAAAATGTTTGATGAAAAAAAAACTTCATGCCGCATATGATTTGAAAAAAAATTAGGCCTGAGAACCAACTTTTTTTTGCTTGGCCTTATTCTTCTGCCCTTTTTTTCGGGTGAATTACAATGAACACCAGTAAATCATGGTAACTGAGATTTGACATTTTTTTTTTATTTTTATTAAGATTATTTGTGCGATGTTTCCTCTGTTTGCAATTGTCTTTTCAATGCTAATAAACTTTATTTAGTTTATTTTGGCCAGACGACTCAGATTTATTTTGGCCAGACCGACAACTAAAATTTTCAAACTGAGAGAGTGCATGAATTTAAAACACCATATAAATGGTACTGGCACGACCGGTCAGTAAAATTGAAGTCAAAAAGGTTTTGTTCCCGTATTGGCTTTTGATGTGCAACACACTGACAAGTTTTAAAATGGAATCGGAATCGCACTCTGTGAATTTTGCAAAATAAAAGCAAAAATGTTATTTTTGTTTTGTTTTGTTTTGTTTTGTTTTTTCATTTCTTTTCTCTCTCTTTGAAAATAACGATAATTGTTCGATAAGCCGGGAAATACAACAGTAATAAATCATGATGACAATTTTCTGCAAAAGAAAAAAAAATAAGGTGTAAACTTACGGATTTATGAAGAAGTCTACAGTGGTCATATTGGTCCTATTACACACACCCCCCCCCCCCCTTCGCGTCTATTAGAAATATGTCGGTGACGTGCTTACTCTGTTGAAATCACACCTGTAACCCGCTCGGGCAGTTCACCTCGTTTTACCTGGCGTCATGTCGGTAGTATATCAAAGGGAAGCCCCGGTTACTTTACCCCTAACATGCTTAGTCCTCTGCAGGTTTAAAAGAAAGGAGAGGGATCTATTTTAAAGATGTGAAGATTATAAAAACTGCAAGGAATCATTCTGTGATAAATGTTGCGCTCATTAATTTTTATATGAAGCTTTTGTAAATTATATACGGTCCCATATATGCATTAATCATTAAATAAAATTTTTTTACGTACATTCAAATTACTCACTCTTATATATGAAATAGAAATATTCTTTTTTCATACCCCAAAACGGATGAAACGATGATTCTTTTTAATTTATTGAAAGCTGATCTCTTTCCTGAGTTTCCTCCGTCTCAATTCGGACGACCAAATGATAATTATATTACCTTTAAATCGAAAATATGTTCCCTCTCTCTTTGTCATTATTTTTCATGCATTTTGTTTTTGGGGTAGGGTCACACTTAAAAAAAAAGTTAACTTGTGATTGCAGTTCGTTAGATCGTCAATGAAGAAATACATACTTTGATTTTTTTTTGGGGGGGGGGACTCCAAATATTTTATTAGAGCGATTATGAAACTTGAGCCAGAAGCATATTTAAAAAGGGAAGGAGGCCAGAAGGGGGCTCTTGTATTTTCCATCTCTCTATTTTTTGTTTGCTTAGAACAGCAGAAATCCAAGGGAGCCCGGAGGTGGACCGGGGAGTTGGGAAATGATATGAAAATACGAGATCTATAAAAATGTGCGATTATTGTATTTCTTTAAGGCCGATGGATACTTTTGAAATTAGCCTGTTTACCCTGTATTTTTTTGGATAAAAATGAAAGAACAACTTAATATCTTGCAATTGAAACCTTAATCTAAGAGATCAACCACATATTTTCTTAAAAAATACAGTTCAAGGCCACCCATTGAAAATACAAAATGGCTATTTTCAACAAATACATAATATAGTTATAACATGTACACTTATTTAGCGATGAATGTTCTGAAACATTTATTTTACATCAGTTTTATGGAAAATAATTCAGTATACATTCTTAATAGAAAAATTGTAGGAATTTCTCATGATAATATGAAATTTTGGTATTTTTAAACCATAACGTTCATTGAAAAAAAGTAATGACTTTTCACTTTATTGCCAATTTCTCAAAATCTAAGTTGTTAAGGTATACTTTTATTTGCATTAATATTAAGAACTATATCTTAGGTCTATAAAAAGACTTACTAGAAGAAGCCTACCCAGAGTATTTGTGAACAATTGTATATTGAATATGTATACCCCCTTATTTCAAACATCAATTTTGTTGTAAAATTTTTCAATTTCATGCAAAATTTCTTTAAATCTATGTGTAATAATGTATACTTTATTTCATAAATAATAGGAATTATATATTATGTTTCAAAAAGTAGCAATAGAAGAAGCCTCCCCTCACCTATTGTATATGACTGCACTAAGAATACACATACCCCCTTAATTAAAACGTCAATTCATTTAGTAAATATGTTCACTTTCTTGCCAATTTCTCAAAATCTAAGGTGTTAAGGTATACTTTTATTTGCCATAATATTAAGAACTATATCTTAGGTCTATAAAAAGACTTATTAGAAGAAGCCCACCCAGAGTATTTGTGTACAATTGTATATTGAATATGTATACCCCCTTATTTCAAACATCAATTTTGTTGTAAAAATTTCACTTTCATGCAAAATTCTTTAAAACTATGTGTAATGATGTATACTTTATTTCATAAATAATAGAAATAATATATTATGTTTCAAAAAAGTAGCAATAGAAGAAGCCTCCCCTCACGTATTGAATATGATTGCACCTTGAATACATATACCCCCTTAATTAAAACATCAATTTATTTAGTAAATATGTTCACTTTCATTACAATTTCTCAAAACCAAAGGAGTTAAGACTTACTTTAACTTGCATAAATATTAAGAACTATATCAGATCTATAAAAAGACTTATTAAAAGAAGCCTTTCCACAACGCATTGTAAAATCTGAACCGGATGCGCGAAAGTTCCCATCGGCCTTAAGTCATACAAATATGATCGTCGTTTCCAATATTCTCTTCTTTTTTCCTTGTGCAGATCGAATCATGTTACATGTATAATTTCCATTTAGCATTGTGTTATGGATTTGATACTAAAATATTTCCATTCGTCCTCCCGTCACTTTTCATCTACATGTACATGTAGATAGACTTCTCTAGTTACAGTTTTCGGCATTTGACAGGTATGATATCCGCACTGTTTAAATATGGAATTACAAATGCAAAAGGAAGCCATAAAAAGAATGCTATCATGCGCGGATATACACGCAGACGGGGTAAGGACCGACCTCCCCCCCCCTAACGCCCTCTCCCTACAACTATCACCATCATTATCTGTGGTCCGATTCATATTAAAAGGGGGTAACGACCAAATGAAAAGCAGAGATAAAGCGGAAAGTTGTCTAAATCAAGATTTACTAATATATCGGGAGGGGGGATCGATTTAAATTCATCATTAATTTTGGTACCATATCTTAAAAAAAAGTATACTACCAGTGTGTGTTTTCAAAGAAAAAAAATAAAGCTCTACAATAAATACGCAAAAATAAGATTTTTAACATACATGAATTTATTCCTTAAAATGATCTTTAATCCCCCTTTCTTTCTTTTCTATCTGTAGATAATACCCGGCGATGTTTTTACGCTCGGGTGAATTCACACCTGGTAATGCGGTACCTTTTAGGTACTTTGCATGTTTTATTGACAGGTGTGTATACTTGTCAAATCACCTTTGTTAATTGGGTAATAACCGTACATGTATGAAAGCGTAGGCATAGAAAACTGTCTTTGAACGAGTTACACTCTGATTTAAAGACAAGGTAGTCCACTTTTCCGTTATTAGAAAAGTGTTGATCCTTCTGTTTGAAGCGGACATTCCCCTCGCAGCGCAGAAATAATAAGTCTTTGTTTCAATATATAGAAACTTCTATACATTCGAGATGAATTGTGAAAAATCCCGGCCATTGAATAATGAAATATATCGGCCAGCGTATTGTTTCCTGATGTCTACTGGTCGCTGACAAGTTCCCGTTTAAGAAAGTAAGACAAACGTACGTCCAAAATTTATACAAAAGTCATATATTTTGAAAATTTCCATCGGTCATAAAAGAAAAACACATTCGGAAAAAAAAACGGAGCAAACTGTCAAAAAAAAAATTAAAACGATCACAAACAACAGATTTTGAATGAAATTCGCACAGAAATATATTCATATGAAAACTTTTTTAATTTCGTGAATTTTTAGTACATATCTACATGTCGTTAACCGCCCTTTTTATTTCATGCATATTTGAAATACTCGGAAAACGATTGTTTAAGCAATGGAACGTGAAATATATCAGGACTTTCTTTTAAATTCTGTACATGTATGAATGACACATACAAGCAAATTCTCAAGTTTTTGATCCATAAAATATTGCTATTGCAAGTTTAAATCTGTTGCTTAGAAATATTTTCCTATTCATTTTCCTTCAATGTCTCTAGAATCAACCTGGACGTTATATCAGGTGAGATCAATCGTGTATTCACAATAAACAATGATATACATGTACGCTTGTACAGGTGCAAATCCAGGTGAGTGGGGGATCCTGGTGGGGAGTGGGGAGTGGGAGTTCACTCAGGTAAACGGGTGGATTTCGAGTGGGAGTCATTTCAGTGGGGAGTGGGATATCTCCAATCTGCTAAATTACCACTGTACTATGGAAATATATTTCAATAGATCAATGTTTATCTTGTCATTTGGCGCGCATTCGCTTGCCTCCGACGTCATTGCTAGATCAGTGACGTCAGCATTTTACCGTGGAAACGTTATACGCGCCACTTCCGCTTATGAAAAAGAATTTATCCAAAATCTTCAAAAGCAAAGAAAATTTGATGATCTGAAATGTTTCAATAATACCTCTAGGTATCACGATGATATTCTAACCATTGACAATCCTGCTTTTGAATTATATGAGAATGAAATTTATCCAAAAGAACTGACACTTAACAAAACAAACGTTACAAATACAGAAACACCATTTTTGGACCTAAATATCAAAATTGTAAACGGAAAGATTAAAAAAAGTGTATATGACAAAAGGGATGATTTTGGATTCATCACAGTAAATTTCCCCTGGCTTGACGGTGATGTTCCAAGATTACGGCATTTACATATCACAGCTCATCCAGTACGCTAGAGCATGTACTGATGTTTTGGATTTTTACAGTAGAAATTTACAAATTACCAAAAACACTTTTAGGTCAAGGTTTCCACTTTCATAAGCTAGTTAAGACTTTCTGGAAATTTTACGAAAAATACAGTCAACTTCATTTAAAATTCGGATCTATACACGCAACAGAGTACATTACTTTGGGTATTATACAACCTGTCTTTTATGGTGATATGATAAACAAAAAAAATAAATCAAAGGTAGGCAGCATAACCATCGAAAATTCGTCAGAATCATGAAACGCCTTTATACCGTGGATATGATCCTAATGTCACCAGACGGATACTAGGCTTGGTACTTGACCAATCTACAGTCTTGTACAAGCGCATCCTTGAGACTTGCACTCTGCCTGACTGTGACGACGTGACTCCATGACGGGCCCTGTCCAAACCTCTTTGAAGAAGACAAGGCCCCGACCACCTGTCCTCTCTGAATGTCAGTCGGACTCCTCGGGTGATTACATACATGAGCTCGCTACAGCCGACAGAGCACGGACTGCATTACGCATGCCCTCTATTTATATCCATTTACATATTCATCTGTGTTTCTGAGGCCTCTACGTTTCGCGGTCTTGTTTGTGTGAGGTCATCTTACAATGCGGAGGTTGTTTTACACCACAATTGTACGTTCTTCGAGACCTCTGGGTTATTGGAGAAGTGAGAGGGTTGTGCGCACGTAATCCAGGATAACCACACCATTTGCTACTTGCGTGACAAAGTCGGCACCGGTTGCCCATAGGTCTCGTCGGTTTATGTGTAGTCTTTTGTGTTTGATGTTTACATGTCATGTGTCTCTTTACCGTCTCGTGCTGTACTCGTCTTTTGTGTTTTTGCATCGGGTGTTTTGGTGTTTGTTGCTGATGCTGCAACGGGGTCTTGTTGGAGATCTCCTCCCTTCTTTTATACACGCACAACACCATCTAGAACTACATCTGGGTTGAATCCCTGCAAGGACCATATGGCATATATCCTTGAGTGCAAGTTGGAACAACACGTCGATAAATGTAAAGATGTACGATAAGTAATGAAGCATTGGTTGTATTATTTTCAATAAAGAAAGGAAGATCATAGGTGGATCCAGGATTTTTTTTCCAAGGGGAGGGGATCCTAAAGTTCATTCGACCTAATCTTTTCTTGAAAAGGAAAAAAAATCTTCAATTTCCAACACGTCGTTCTTGCTTATCCAAATATATGTAAAAAAGTCTGGCGAGCGGGAGCGAGGCAGCGGAAATTTGTCAGAATTGGAATAAAAATATCAAACAATTATACCATTTGCATCCTAAAATCTATATTTTTCAGTTAATTGTCCATGTTTATTGACAAAGATGTAATGTATAGGGGTTACAAAGGTAAGCATTATTTGAAATTGATATATGTTATAAAATCTAGCGAGCGTAAGCGAGCCCGGAAAGTTTTTGTAATGTGGACCAAAAAAATTTTATACAATGAAAGATTTTCAATACAAATTCATGTTATTTTTATACGCCCGTCTTTAGACGTGACTGTGAGCTGAGAAAATTATTTTTTGCGTTATAACGTGAAACTTTCGCGTAATATCGCGAAACTTCCGCGTTATAACGCGAAACTTTCAAGTTATATCGGCAACTTTACGCGTTATATCGCGAAACTTTCGCGTAATATCGCGAAAATATTTGGTCAGAAACTTTCGCGTTATATCGCGAAAATTATTGCGCAGACACTTTCGCGTTATAAAGTGAACTTGACGCGTTACATCGCGATCATTCGCGTTATAATGCGAAACTTACGCGTTAGAGCGCGAAACTTAACGCGTTATAACGCAAACTTTGCGCGTTATAACGCGAACTTTATGCATTATATCGCGAAACTTTACGCGTTTTATCGCGCAACTAATAAACAGGCTCTGTACGGTGAATATATGTATGAAATATCAATGACCTTCTATTTATAGTATAAAAGATATTTGCGTTCCATTTTCTGAATTTTAAATGAAATATAGGCCAAAAGTAATTCATCACATTTATATACATTATATCAGATTCAGATACATATGTATTACATGAAAGGTAGTTGAAAATCAAAACTTTCAAGGCATTTATAAGCATTATCGAGAAAAGTTAATGTATGGTTTTAAGAATACTAATGTTTCTTACTACTTTCGATTTATGTTTAAAAGTACTTTGATCATCAATCATGTAAGATAAGTTCTTGATTGATAGTTTGGTTTTATGTTCATTCTGCATAAGAATAATCAATTGAACCCTGACCTTGAGCAATATTTTCATAGAAATTACCTAGAGTCTAGCTTGAATATTTCTACTTATTTGACATAAACATCCCTTTTTACTTGTAATAGAGGATATTCAGCATCAAATTATCGAAAAAGCACTGATTTCAAAAGTCAAAAGAAGACAAAATACGGTTAGGAAATACATGTATAGTGTAAAAATCCATCAAAAAGTCAGGAAATACATGAAACGCCTGGCCAATTTTAGGAATTCCATGAAATGACTGATTGATACAGACATTACACGAAATCCTTTTATTTAAGGAATTACATAAAATCCCTGATTACATTTATTCCCCGTAACATACACGAAATCCTTTTATTTAAGGAATTACGTAAAATCCCTGATTACATTTATTCCCTGTTACATATAAATGTATATCAATATTCCTGAAATAAGGGATTTCGTGTAAGTATGTGTATATAAAGAGAAGGGAGGAGATCTCCAACAAGACCCCGTTGCAGCATCAACAGTAAAACACCAAAACACCCGATGCAAAAACACAAAAGACAAGTACAGCACGAGACGGAAAAGAGACACACGACATGTAAACATCAAACACAAAAGACTACACATAAACCGACGAGACCAATGGGTAACCGGTGCCGACTTTGGACGGCCATCTGTCACGCAAGTAGCAAATGGATTACGTGCGCACAACCCTCTCACTTCTCCAATTACCCAGAGGTCTCGAAGAACGTACAATTGTGGTGTAAAACAACCTCCTCACTGTAAGATGACATCACACAAACAAGACCGCGAAACGCAGAGGCCCCAGAGACACAGATGAATATGTAAATGGATATAAAAAGAGGGCATGTGTAATACAGTCCGTGCTCTGCCGGCTATAGCGAGCTCATGTATGTAATCACCCGAGGAGTCCGACTGACATTCAGAGAGGACAGGTGGTCGGGGCCCTGTCTTCTCTAAAGAGGTTTGGACAGGGCCCGTCATGGAGTCCCGTCGTCACAGTCAGTCAGAGTGCAAGTCTCAAGGATGCGCTTGTACAAGACTGTAGATTGGTCAAGTACCAAGCCTAGTGTCCGTCTGGTGACATTAGGATCATATCCACGGTATAAAAGGCGTTTGATGATTCTGACGCATTTTCGATGGTTATGCTGCCTACCTTTGATCCTTTTTATTTTGTTTATCATATCACCATAAAAGACAGGTTGTGTAATACCCATAGTAAAGTACTCTGTTGCATGTATAGATCCGAATTTTAAAAGAAGTTGACTGATATTTTTGTAAAATTTCCAGAAAGTCTTAACTAGTTTATGAAAGCGGAAACCTTGACCTAAAAGTTTTTTGGTAATTTGTAAATTTCTACTGTGAAAATCCAAAATATCAGTACATGCTCTAGCGTACCGGATGAGCTGTGATATGTAAATGCCGTATATGTTACAGGGAATAAATATAATAAGGGATTTTACGTACTTTCCGAGGTTAAGGGATTTCGTGTAATGCATGGATCGATCATTCTACCAGGGCTCCATTTTGAACTCTTATACATACGGAATACATTCAAATTTTCGCGTTATAGCGCGATAGTTTCGCGTTATATCGCGATAGTTTCGCGTTATAACGCGTAAGTTTCGCGACATGACGCGAAAGTTTCGCGATACGCAGCCACGTTGCACTCCTCAGAAATGACGTCTTCAAATATGGCGCGAAATGACGTCAACCTCAGATTTTGACGTCATCAACACGGAATCTATTGTCGTTTGCAAATTTTGATACTCTTTATTGTCATTTATCATCTTTATGCATGATTGATTTTTTTGCTGAATATGTTATAACTTTTATCTTTATTAAAAATACTTGAATGGCATAACGTACTATACAAATATTTGATGAAAATGCTTGCCTAGCAACCACGTGCGGATGTTACTCAAAGTCTTAGAAAAGCTTGAAGGCTTTATGGATTCTTTTTTTAAAATAGATGATTCGTTTTTTTTAAACTGACGTTAAACTAACTGAGGATACAGCCTTACAATCTAAACAAAGTGAAAGCAAGGAAATAATAATGATCAGATCATAATAAATTCTCTATATTATATTATATATTATTCTCTATGGGCCAAATTTAAAGACGGGAGAGAAAATACTACCGACGACAACTTGAAAAAAAGGGCTTAAAAATTAAAATGCTTGAAAACACTAAGTAGTAAGGTGACGTGTGTAACATTCAGATTGGACTTTGTCGACTATAAATAATTGTTCGACACGCAATTTCTTCCCGGTATTCTTTTCAATTTCTTCGTGGTATTCTTTTAGATTGTAATTAGAATGAAAAAAAAATAATGATATAAAATTTTCACGTCTCCCTGTTTGTTTGGTTTTTTTCTCTCTCTCTCTCTCTCTCTCTCTCTTAGACCACGTAAATTGAATATCACAAGCTAAAATAAAAATTATAATTTATATGTTAGTAACGAAATGTTACAGAATTAATCATCTCTTTCCTGAGATCACATATTTTATCTGTACTGTACAAAGCTCTTTTAATAAGTACAAGCATATACGATATACGGAAACAATTCCTATTGATATC
>VSWD01000005.1:107143007-107166794 GCA_033119305.1 Pinctada imbricata
TGTCTATTTGTCATCGAAATAGACCCTTATGTTAAACGTCTTTAAATTCGATAGCATCATTTAAGGTGCGTCATTGGTCTCGATTTTGGACTATTCTTGTGCATCTCCTGTTTTAGCACTCATTGAGCTCGACTTTTATAGATATTTCAATATCATCATGGCCAATATATCATTTCTTACTCTTTTCAAGACTTTAATTCATTAGACACGTTAAAGCGGCCAAGTTTGAAAATTTTATCTAAAATGAATGAAGTATGCGCAAGAAAATAAATGCATCGTGGTAATTTCTGTAAAAATTGACGTGGAGGTACTTTTTTAAGGGTACCTGTAAAGTGCGAAACGAAACAAAAACGAAACGAAACGAAACGAAACAAATCGAAACGAAACGAAACGAAACGAAACAGATCGAAACGAAACGAAACAAAACATAAAACTTAAAGAAAATAAGAAAAAGAGGAAAAATCGCCGAAAACGAATATTTCAAGACAAGATCTTATTGAAGGGTCAGGTGGTACCACTCTCCTCCTGCCGCCTCCCCCCTCCCGTGGAGGGAGGGGGTCTTGGGCGGTCAATACAAATGTTTAAACTTTAAAATGTAAATTGGTGCAATAGTGAAGTTATTTGGGTTATTTCCTTTTTAAAACCTTGAAAAAAGAAATAGACCTGTTTAGATGAAAAACTAAGGTGAGCGAAGCGAGCCTGAAGTATTTGAAAAATGAATTGAAAATTGCGGCGAGCGAAGCGATCGGGAAAATTTTTTAAGGTATATATAGATGAATTTCGTGGTAATTTTTAAAATTGAGATTATGTACATGAACGCCTAAGAGCAAGATTATTTATATTAAAAGTAATTTCCTAATTTTTTTTTTGTTACCCTCCCAATCATCTGTCCCTCCTCTCGCCCCCTTTCCTCTCCTCCCGCCCCCTTCTTCCCTCCTCCCGCCCCTTCTCTCCCCTCCCTTTGTCCCTGTCCACCCCTCATTATTGCCTTCAACCGTCAGTTCTTGTGGCTGGAGGGTTTTTTAAAGAATCAAAGTTGACGATTAAAACATAATATATACGGTATATGGCACAATTGCATTTTAAAGGAGAGTGATTGGGATGAATAACCTCGTCACAGACGGAAAAATATTATTAAGCAGAGAGGAGTCTAGCGCAGAGGAAACGGAACTGTTCCGTTATGTGTATTTGAAAATTTTATCAGAAAAATGAGAACAATTAAAAACTGGGGGCCACATTGCGTTTGAAAAAGGATAAGATTTTTCTCCTGAAATGTGCCCCCACCCCGTTTTATGATCTCATTACGGTGTCATAGCGTGGTTTTCTATCCCCTCCCTTTTATTCCTCTTATTTAAATACATGAATGGCATATGACATTTACTTTTTAGTCCCCTACCGGCAACGCCGAAGGGGACTCTTAGTTTCCTCTCGGTCTGTCTGTCAGTCTGTCCGTCTGTCTGTCTGTCCGTCTGTCCGAATATCAGTTTTCCAGACTTTTTTCTGCAACGGATGGAAATATTGAGATGAAATTTGATAAACAGCTTGATCTTGGATAGTTACAGAGCAAGTCCGACTTTCGTCACGCTTGACCTATTTTTGAGGAGTTATGCCCCTTGGTGACTTGGAAAATTCAATTTTTGTCAGTTTTCCGGACTTTTTCCTGCAACAAAGAGAGATATTCAGGTGAAATTTGATACTTAGCTTACTCTTGGATAGTTACAGAGCAATTTAAACTTTCGTCACGCTTGACCTTTTTTCGAATTGATAAAGCAGATAAAACCTCAGAACTGACCTGCATAGACAGTAAGTTTAATTAAAACTCATGTTTAATTGAAGAGTAATTCATAGGCAGAGTTGCAGGACATAAATATATGCCGCCGGTAGGGGACTTATATCGCTCAGTGATCATAACATTTTTTTAATTGTCAACTTTGACTCTTTCAAGAAATCCTCTCGGCATTAGTTACAAATGTAGAACTCTAGGATTAAGGCAATATTACATGCTGATCTTGTCTTGAAATATTCGTTTTCGGCGATTTTTCCTCTTTTTCTCATTTTCTTTAAGTTTTATGTTTTGTTTCGTTTCGTTTCGATCTGTTTCGTTTCGTTTCGATCTGTTTCGTTTCGTTTTGTTTCGTTTCGTTTCGATCTGTTTCGTTTCGTTTCGATTTGTTTCGTTTCGTTTCGATTTGTTTCGTTTCGTTTCGATTTGTTTCGTTTCGTTTCGTTTCGTTTTTGTTTCGTTTCGCACTTTACAGGTACCCCTTTTTTAACTGTTCGGATTTCTTTTACATTAGTAATTACACATGAATTTTGTTTTACGTATGGAATATGATTGATTTAAGCTTTTTTATAAGGTTTTTTTTTTAGTTTAAACATATTTTATTTCATAATAACATGAAATAGGATTGGGCAAAAGTTATAACAACATTACATAAACCCTCTCCTTATCATATACAACATATAAATATCAAGATGACAACTTAATATGGATTCTCTGTAAAAACCTAAAACAGCTGGCCACGGCATGTCATGGATTTTGATGAAACTTTCTGTAATTATCATACTTATGTAAAAACAATGAAAACAAACCATATTGTTATATTTGAACAACGGTTGCCATGGTAACGGGGTCAATCTTTTTGACATCCCCATAAATATGAGAGATAAGACATATTGTGGCATTCTGTTGCCATGGAAACCATGGTCAAAATTTAATTTATGAACACAAAAACTTTTCTTTGTAAGTTTAACTCTGACAAGAATAACTTTTTCCGGGGAGGGGGTTATCAGGTAGTTGTTGATATTCAGTCAAATTATGTGAAAATTTAGCAAAAATAAGGTCTAATTTTAGGGTCATTTTTGGCCTCTTTTTGATTATTTTGAAGGTTGAAAACCATTATTCGGTGAATGGTATGGGTATTTAACATCACCTTGCCAAAATAAATGTCTATAGCTGGGAAAAATCAAGAAATAAAATCTATGGTGAAACTCACCATTTTGTCATAAATGCCAATCAAAATCCGTTGCTATAGCAACTTGGAATCCATATTACCATATACCGCATATTTAAAAACATTGTTTTTCCTCATGTTTGAGTCCTATGATTATGAAATAGCATACCAGTATACAAATTATATTTATCATTATCAATTGACCTTCAAATCATTTCAAGGTCATCTGTCCAAATCTCAAGGTCATTTCTAAATTTAGATTAAAATTAAGACAAAAATCAGGATTTCCAATTAATTTAAATTGATTTCTCTTACTTATTTCATTGGATATTTTGATTTTAGGTATTTACAGTTAAACAACCGATCAAAAGAAGTAGAATTCATCACAATTCTCTTAAATTGTATTTCACTTCTATGTATGACATACTTTCAAAAGAGCATATAATTGCGATTTTCTAAAATTTTCTCGTAAAATATGTGACATTTTTTGGGGTCTTCATTGGACTCTGATAAATGTGATACTCATCCCAACAAATAATAAATTTATCATACTTTTACCGATAATTGATTGTTTTGCCAAGGTTCCATACTGTTTACTGTTAATCATGTCTCTTTTAAGTGAAAAACCACAAAATTTGGCCTGAAAATAGCATATATTTTTAAATGACCTTGAAAATTGAGCAAATGACCTTGACATTTTCTCAAGGTCATGATAGCATCAAATGGTCTTTAATACATCTACATACCAAGTTTTGTAACAATAGCAGGCATACATCTGTAGAAATTAGCTTTTTACTTATGACAGGTATTTACACCTTCGTACCAAATGTTGTCATGGTAACCTATTTCAAAGGCATGTAAACAGAAAAATCTCACTTCTAGATAAATTTCCTTCGATTCCCATCAAGTCCTAGGATAATACTCTTCAGGAAATAGTTAACTGTATTTCAAATCTTGTGCAATTGCATTATTACTCTTGTCAAAAGTAAGTAAAATATGGGTAAAATAAGGCCTAAATTGGCCGAAAATAGCTCATTTTTAATAAGCAATTTTTCTTGAAATTGAAGTGAATTTACATGACACACAGAAAGAAGGAGCATCGAAAAATCAAATTGTATCAACTTAAGAGGATTTAAATAATCTTTTCGGAAAATTACATATACATTCAACATTTGTTTCCATGGTAACGGGATGCATAAAAATGCCTTGTTTAAAGGTGTTTTTATACAAAACCTTGGTTACCATGGCAACGGAACGTCGGAGAAAAAAATGGAAGGTCAATTCGTTCTGGGGACATCATATTTACCTTATACACAAAAGATATCCAAAATCTGAGACATGTCGTGACCAAACATGTCTGATTTTTTAGGTTTTTACATAGAATCTATATTAAAGAGTGGGAATGATCGTTAAACAAGAATATTTATAATTTATGGGAACAACATAATGAAAAAGAAATAAATTACATCAGAGAGAGAGAGAGAGAGAGAGAGAGAGATTTTCCTCTTGGTACATCCAATGAACTGAACTATTAAAGAATGCGCTTAGTTTGTTTTATATAAAAATCAAGGGGACTGAAATCATGTAGTTTATAATAAAGGTTATTTCTTTGTGTTTGATATAATCGACATTCTAACAAGTAATGAGAGACATTCTCTTCGTACCAACCACAGAAGCAAATTGGTGTATTAGTAAGATTTACTCTGCAAAGATCATAGTTTAGATAACTACACATATTCGGAGTCTCGTTAAGATAACATTATATTTCCTATCACCTACACAGAAGTAATTCGGTACTTTATAGACATCTCTTTCCGCGCGTAAATGATTCCCTAAAAATTGGTGAAAGTTACTGTTAGGTTCCAATATACAGTTTTCGCGCACTGTTCCGAAAGCGCAAAAAGTATGCGCGTCATGCTTAAGTTGAAGTCATTAGACTTTTAAAGTATTCTTTATGAACCAGACCTTAGTACAATCAATACATCTAGACCTACAAAACATGTGAAAATCATTGCATCCAGATTTACTGTTTAATCGTAAATCAGTATCGAACGATGTGAAAATGGCAGTCGAGCGCATGCGTTCAATGGATGCAGTAGCCCAAATAGTGAGGTCAATACAGCATTGTTCTCAAAACATTATCTACATCATTTAATACTGAATTGAAAGAGAACATCAGTAGCTTTTATCATGAAAAATTATTTGAATTTTCAACATCTGGATTTTCAGATATATCCGGAAGAGTGCGAAACACCCCTCCGGCACTACCGGCATCAGGAGCCCAGGACGCGCGGTACTCGCTTCGCCTTTGTCTCCTATCGCTGTATACTATATGGACCAATGGCTAAAATTGATGTCCAGTTCTCTTCTTTACATCCTTCCAAACTCATATAAACCCCAAAATTCCAAGTTTTTTCATTAACTGTGCCTACTACAAAAAATTCAAGTCTCAACACTTAGAAATAAAAAAATCATCCCTGGCCATTTCTTCGAATACGAAACTAAAACTGTATATTGGAACCTTATGTCTAATGTCGGGTTCGAGATCGTTCCAAAGTTTGACGGTAGAAGGAAAGAAAGAAATTCGGGTACTTTGAAGCCTGTAATTCGGAAGAGAGAAGTCATCGTTATTTCTCACATTATAAGTGTTATGCCTAACTAATGGTTGTATAATATCATGAAGGTACTGAGGAGTATTTCTGTGATAAATTTTATGAAATAAGATAAGTTTAAATCAATCAGAGGGTTACTTTTATCTAGAATTAACCGATTAAAATCAACTGTGAACACCAGATTCGTGTCTATATTTAAAGACCCTGATGTTATCAAAGAGCTTACTTACCTCCAAGAACATTATGTCATCACACCAGCGTCAAAGCCTCAAATAATTACACATTTACTTGCAAAAAAGTACTATTTCGACAGTCTAGTTAAAGAGTTGGGTTTAAATTCGACACCTGGAAATCCCACTTACACCCCAACAAACCTTTCTGCCTCTGAAATAATAGATAACCACAAATCAGCTCTTGCTTCCTTTGGCTTCAACACTACCAATTTAGATTTAGATTTACCATACTTATACTGCATACCTAAAATGCATAAGAATCCGTACAAACAACGTTTCATCGCTGGTTCCTCAAAATGTTCTACCAAATCTGTATCGATCTTACTCACCAAAGTTTTATCTGAAATCAAATCTGGGCTTCAAAAATATTGTACGACAGTATATTCTCGCAGTGGTATCAACCAGATGTGGATTTTAAAGAATTCGAAGGAACTTTTAGAACATCTGAAATCCACTCATTTTAGTAGAGTCCATTCGATCAAAGCCTTTGATTTTTCGACACTTTACACTACAATTCCACATTCTAAATTGAAAGAAAGACTCGCAAAAATTATAAGTTATGCGTTTACAAGTAAGAACGGTAATCGCAAATACAAATTTATTGTTGTAAACTATGACAAAACCTGATTCTAGTCCGATTCTGAAAATAAGTACACTGAAACAGACATTATTCAGATGTTAAACTATCTGATCGACAACATTTTTGTGGTGTTTGGAGGAAAGGTCTTCCAGCAAATTGTCGGAATTCCAATGGGGACCAATTGTGCCCCACTCCTTGCCGACAATTTCCTTTACTCGTACGAAGCTGAATTCATTCAATCTTTTGTCTCTGAAGGGAAAAGATACTTAGCTTCTGACTTCAACTTCACTTACAGATACATAGACGATGTGTTGTCCATCAATAATCCAAAATTCGCGGATTACCTTAGCAGTATCTATCCTTCGGAGCTTGAAGTCAAAGAAACTACAGAGACAAATAATTCAGCATCCTATTTGGACATAATGTTGTCCTACGACACTGATGGTCACATGAACACCTCACTCTATGACAAACGTGACGACTTCAATTTCAGCATTACAAACTTTCCTTTTCTGAGTAGCAACATCCCTTCATCGCCTGCTTATGGCGTGTTCATATCTCAGTTGATACGTTATGCCAGAGCAAGTACCAAATATACGGATTTTGTTCTGAGAGTTAGGCGTCTTTCAGATAAGCTTCTCAGTCAGGGATATGTTTGTGACCGACTAACATCGTCACTGAGGAAGTTCTACGGTCGATATGGGGAACTCGTCATACACTATGATGTCCCACTTTCCAGAATGGTGGATGATATTCTGTCATAGACCATTTGAACCATCCAACCAAAGATTGTGCTCTATGTCTTCCGGAATGGAAGTGGCCGGATGTGACAGTTATACCGAATTGGGGCGACGGGTGTTGCATGCAGGCAGGGGGTGCTTGCTCTTCCTGGGCACCTGGTCTCACTCTCATATCGGGAGTTCGCTTCTTTTCATATGGTGGAGGTTTTTGTTTGTTTGCTTTGGTTCCTGTTTTATCCTGATTTTGTATGCCTTCGGTTTCTGATTTTCTGGGTTATCGATTTTGTGCTGTAAACAGGGATATGGTCATTATCCATATTTCTCATTTCTTCTTTTACTTCTATCTTTTAGAGTTTCCCATCCCGTCTCGAAATATAAAGCCTCCCTTCTCGCGAATAAAGGTAAACCCGTAACGATCCTAGCAGCCTGTAATTGAATTTTTATAAGGTATGGCTGATGAACGCCAAAAAATTATAAATTGTTTAAATTCCACCAAAAATTAAGGCAAATTTTCAGCTCTGACACTTTTTTAGAAAAAAAAACACAAAATGACACTATTTGTGAGCGTCTGTTCTCTCTTATTTGAACACGGACATGTACTTTTTCTTCAATATTTTGAAAAGTCTTCCCTAGGAGCACGTGTTAATGTGTGTTTGGAAAAATCGTTGAAATTCGGTATCTCTGAAATTTTGACCTTAACTTGGATGATTTTCGTTATTTTTGTGTCAAATCTAGACAATTTTAAATTATCGGTGAAGTTGGTACCTAAGGTAGCACTTTATCAAATTCTACTTTTATACAAAGTTTCTAACCTGTTTTACTGTATAATAACAAAGAAAAGTAAAATAAAAATCAAATGAGTGCATTTCAACACTTTTTGTATTTTCTTTACAAATGTGCTATTTTTAGCAAAAAATTTCCGGTATTTTTTACCCAGTTTTCAAATAGGCATAAATCTTGATTTTCATCACGGACCTATTAATTTTCCTTCATAAAATGATTAAGTGACATGAATACTATATTTTCATATGGTCATCATAAAATCGTTGAAGTTCCTTGATTCAGAAATGACATGGCCAAAAGTGTGAAAATTATTATGTTCGAAAATATACCGAAAGACGTAAGGTGGGTGGGATATAATGCTACAGGACCCATAGTTTAGAACTTTTAAGAAATTTGGTAACAGAAATGTTCGAATGCGTTGAAGAGACAGACGATCAACCGAAGTTGATCGAATTTGGCTAAATATGCCCTCGGGGACTCCTGGTCCACCAGCAGTGACACTCATTAAGTAGTACAAATGTTAAACGTCTTTAAATTCGATAGCATCATTTATCATTGATCATTATCTATTATACACAGCATTACACAGAGTTTATTTCTAAAAATAACGCAGCTGATTTTCCATAGCACTTCAACTGCGTGATCACACCTGTTCCTTTCTGAATTATCGTGTTCATGCATATTCGAATGTAAATTCACCAAGTCCTTCTAAGGCAAAAATCTACTGGATGATAGATAAAAAAGAACAATAGAATATTACTGATTATGCAATCTTATAACAGTATGAAACTAATAAATAAAAATAAACTTGCACGAGAACGGGATAATCGAAAGAATAGACATCCCCGACAGACGAAATAGCAACTTTAATAATTATAACTACATGTCTAGTCTTTACCGGTAAAGTCAGTCCCATACCATGAGGTATTGCGGCATAAAAGATAGACTTTAACCTAGTAGAGGTGTTAAATTTTGAACAGCAGTTTCACGCAGGATTGAAGTAGAGAATGCACTAGTAGACCAATGACCATCAGCTTCATTGAGGGTTTATATGGTTATCATAAAATCGTTGAAATTCCTTTATTCAGAAATGACACGGCCAAAAGTGTGAAAATTATCATGTTCGAAAATATACCGAAAACGTAAGGTGGGTGGGACATAATGCTACAGGACCCATAGTTTAGAAATCCAAGAAATTTGGTAACAGAAATGACATAATTCGTGATTGAATTGATTTTTAGTATTGAATTTGAAGACGTTTAACATTGATTGAAAATCACAGATTTGGTAAAAACAAAAAGACCTTGAGCACTTACTTCCCGTACGGTTCATTCATTTGTTACGGATGAAAAAAATCGAAAATGCACTGACCCTTGTGTATTAAGTAGATAGAAAAGCATAGAACGCGTTGATCCCTTCATTTAAGATTTGATTATTTGCTGCCTGTTTGTATGGTCATCTTGCAGTGAGAAGATTATTTTACACCGCGATATTATTTCTTCGAGACCTCTTGGTAACCGGAAAAGTGGTAGGGTTGTGCGCACTTAATCCAGGATAACCACACCATCTGTTGCTTGCGTGGCAGAAGGCCGTCCTAAGTCGACACCGGTTGCCCATTGGTCTCGTTGGTTTATTTGTGGTCTTTTGTGTTCTATGTTTCTATGGTGTGAGTTGGTGTTCCTTGTCCCTTTCTCGTCTCTTTCTGTGGATGTCTGCCCTGTGTTTTTGTATTGGGTGTTTCGGGGTTTTGCAGTGTGTGCTGCAACCGAGTGTTGTTGGAGCTCCCCTCCTTTCTTATATACCCTTTATGGGTTGTGACCGCCCAATGAGTCACACCCCATAGTTCAATCAGAAAATGATTGCTCTATTTCCGAAGATCAATTGAAAATCAATCTGTATCTATCATTTTACCACAAATTATTTCAGAAATCGAAACCGGTCTTCAAAAGAAAGGACGGGATCTCAAAAAGACTCGGCTGCAGCACCGAGAACTGTGAAAGTAATTAATCAATCGAATGCGGATATCAAAAATTTAAAAAGAACTTTTATAACACTTGAATTATGACAGTTTCAATTATCCGTGTCCGATCAAATCATTCGATTTTTTACTCTTTATGCAACGATTTCACATTCTAAATGGAAAGAAAGAATCTCCAAAATTATTAAAATGCCTTAACCAAAAAAGTTTGAAATCGCGTATACAAGTATACATTGTTATGGGTTACAATGAAATTTTCATTTTCGTGTGTTTTCATCGACAGCGGATGACTAGCCAAACAGGGGATGCTAAATCCTCTTCCGAGGCACCTGCCCCCCCCCCCCTCCACTCGCTTGCTAGGGACCGTCGATGCTCAATTTGGTGCTCTATTGTGAGTGTTGTTGAGATTGTAGTCAGAATTTTCTAATTCTAATAATCATATCCCGCCATAATAACATCGCCACTTAGGAAATTCTACGGTCGATACGGGGAACTCGTCATACACTATGATGTCCCATTGTCCATAATGGTGAATGATACTCTGTCTTAGACTATTTGAACCATCCAACCACAGACTATACTTGTATCTTCCGAAATGGAAGTAACCGGATGTTATAATTCTGCCGAAATATTATCTGGTCTCACTTCTAATTGGGAGTTCGCTTCTTTTCATGTGGTGGATGTTTTTGTTTGCTTTGATTCCTGTTTTATCCTGATTTCGATTGCCTTCCGTTCGTGATTTCCTGAATTATTGATTTTGCACTGTGTATTGGGATATGGTCATTGTCCATTGTCATAGATACACAGAAGAAGAAGAAATCAAAATGTTGAACTTTCTTATCGATAACATATACTAATGCAACGGAAGTGTTCAACTCCTTCAACGGAAGTGTTTCAACATCTTCTTGAAGAAACCATTTACCGGTGTTATGCACCAGACATGTGTTTTGGATATTAAATCCTCATCAGTGATGCTTCCAGCCAAAGTGTTTTTTACACAGAGTCAAAATTCATTTGAGTAGCGCCCTCTGGTTATTTTAAATTAAATTTGTGCATTTGCTTTGCAGAGTGTGCACGGCTCCAAATTTCCTGTAGGGTCCATTCAGTAGCATATCCAAATAAAATGCTAAATGTTAAAAATAGCATTGGAGGGATGGTGCTAAGATGTTAACCTCCTTTAATTTCGATGGTATTTTTGAATGAAATGACAAGTTTCCGAGGTAGCCAGATACCCAGGTAACACAAAACATTTTCGAAACATTTTAAAAAGGTTTCAAGTAAGTTCTGCTGAAACATTTTTGGTCAAATGTTTCAAGAACATTTTAAAAACATTTTGCAGTAGTAGGAAAATGTGTTAAAACGTTTTAACAACACTTAAAAGTTATTGATAAAATAAACTACTTTAGGATCATTTCGAAATATTACAATAACGTTGTTGAAACATCTGTATAAAATGTTAAAAGAACACATTTATGCAACAAAACAATACATGTTTTCAACATGTTTTAAGAACATTTTAACAATAACCAAATAGTCAAAACATTAAAAAAAACATTTTAAACACGTTTTAGAACATTTTGTAGACGCGTTTTAAAATCACATTAATGTTTTCAAAATGTTTAAGAACATTATAAGAATAGCCAATTAGTAAAAACATTATGAAAACATTTTAAACACGTTTAAGAATATCTTATATACGCTTTATAAATTCACATCATAAATTTATATGGCTACATTCTAAGCATATCATGTGACCTTGTGTTTGATTTTAATGTTAATTTGATGACGAAACATTCTGGATATTCTTTTCTATTATTTTTTTTTCACATGTATCTCTAAAAGAGGATAAAGAGGAATCTCTTTATCCGGCGTCTGTCTGTCTCTCTATAAAAATGTTTTGGTAACGTATCTGGAACCACAAAAAATGACTTGTGTAGTGTTCCCGGCAGTATCATATTTCCAACATGTTAAAATGCAGGTAAGGGGAATCCCATTAGCTCATTCCAAGCGCGGATCCAGAGGGGGTGGGTTGGGGGTCCGTACCCCCCTGGAATCTTCGAAGCATAGTTTTGAAAAAAAAAATATATATATACATATTTCATAAGATAAAGTCCCGATTCCCCTTTTGTTGTCTTAATATTTGAAAAATATAACATGATCCCATCCATTATGCTACGTCTTTTGGTACATTTTTGGACAATCATAATAATTCTCATACTTTTTGGCCATATTACATTGTTTAGACTGAGGATCACTGACGAGGGTTTAGTACCCGAAACGTGCATGTCTGGTCCATGCTGTAAATTTATTATTTTAAATGATGCTATTAAATTTAAAGACGTTTAACCTTTGTATTGGAAATCTTTCAATTTGATAACATTTTGCAGTCCCCACAAAAACAAATTCTCTGCATCGCTTCCTCTTGCCAGAATATTTTCAAATGATGCTGCGCTTTCCTCTACCCATACACATTACTCCTTGGGCAATAAACAAGGGCACTAAGAGTAAAGAAATTGAAAAAGACGAATAGAGGATTTTATTTCAATTTTGAAAAAAAAATTTAGCCGGCTCGCTGTCGCTCGCCATTTGTTGTATTTGTGTATAATAGAAACAATTACTGTGAGATGTGAAAATTCAAGATTTTAAGCTTTTTGCTCGCTATTGTTCGCCAGCCATCTACTTTATTTATGATAAGAAACAGAACTGTCATTCGTTAATCAATGACTTTATTTTCTTATGTGTGCCTTTTTTATTTTCTTTCTTTCTTTCTTCCTTTTTTTTTTTTTTTTTTGCTCTTCAAAAACTTCGAACTTTAGGACCCAGCCCCTGAGTAAAATCTTTGATCCGCCCATGCATTTAGTATGATACTGGTTTACGGAGAGGGCGGCCTCGGTTCAAATTTAGCTAAGAAAATGTTATTCTTTCGGTAAAGTATAGGAGTAGACGGACGCAGAATGGTTATAGAAAAGGCACGTGGTGAAGTACACTAAATGAAAGGATGGAGGGGAAATGTTTTGTGATGTTGATTGAAACATTTTTAAAATGTTTGATAACATGATTATATTAACATTTTTATGAAACGTTCCCTAATTGTTTTAATTATGTTTCTGGAACCATACAAAATCAAGTGAATCAAACATTTTTAAGAATGTTTCTGTAACATTTACCAAAACATTTTTAAAATGTACATCGAGACAAATACCGAATTTGACAGGTTTCCATGGATCTGTTGCGACGGGTGTTGCATGCTATCAGGAGACGCTGGGTCTCCCCGGGCACCTGGTCTCACTTCGGAATTTTGTTCATTCCGAGGTTCGCAACCGTTCCTTTGGAAAATCTAATGATTTTGCCTTGCCTTCTCCACTATGAGACTGAATTGATGATGGGTACTTCTGTAATGTTTATTTAAACCATGCTTGTGTTAACTGGGTAATATTTATAATGTCAAATTAATAAAGTGCCAAAACAAAGCCTCTTCCAAAGAGAGAAGTAGTTAAAACACTTCAAAACATTCAAAACAAACGGGGAACGAGTTTACCTGCTCCACACGGCAACAGGAAATAAATGATTATGTGTTGTTTGAGAGGATTGCTTTCAGCAGATTGTAGGGATTCCAGTGGGAACCAACTGTGCTCCACTTCTTATTCATAGTTTTCTATATTCATATCAAGCCGAGTTTATTCAGTCTTTGTTCTGTCAGGGAAAGAAGCGCCTAGCACTCCAATTCAATTCTACATACAGATACAAAATGTATATTGCTTACGTGCTCTAAATTAATCATCCTAATTTTGCTGATAACCTTAGAACAAGACGTGGAAGAAACCATTGAAAGCATGAACTCTGTTTCGTACTTAAATCTCATGTTATATTTTGCGGGAGGATACTTATTTCTTATGTTTTATTTTGCGGGAGGATACTTATTTCGTGAAGGCACACTCTGATTCAAACAAAAAGTATACCGAAGATGATATCATCCGGATGCTTGAGTTTTTGATTGACAACATTTTTGTTGTGTTTAGAGGAACGGTATTCCAGCAGATAGTCGGAATCCCAATGGGTACCAATTGCGTCCCACTGCTTGCGGACATTTTTTTCACATTCATACGAAGCTGACTTCATCCAGACCTTCCTCTAAAAAGCTGAACTTGCCTGGATAACCAAACTGCAAACTGCATACCCCTTGGTTTAAACGATCAAATTTTTGGACAAGGAAACATTTCTTCGACCTCATCAAATATCAATGTCTTCTCAATCCGCCCGAACACTAAATGGAAGCATAGGTCTCACGGTTAAAGGCGAAACAAAACACTCAGAAAAAGAGCTAGAGTACATCGTACCCTCAAAAATCTACTATTCATTGCACGCAACGGTGGCAGACACGAACTGCTACATGTTCCCTCTTCAGTTCCAGTAGTTCAATTGAAATCTATCTTGGATGAAGCACTGGTTGCATTCTTAAGAAACACTGATTGATTCAGGCTAAACATCATTGTTGCATTCGCACAAAATACACAAAATACTTTGGTTAAAAACACCTCCCCTAAAAGACAATTTATAAAAATTCCATTTATGAACAAAGGTTTTGATCTTCTGAAAATCTCTAATATTTTTCGGGATCATCGCGTACAAAGTGCCATTCCTCAATATTTTGAGAATTTAGAACCTCCTTTTATTTGTTACAAATATAAGATACTTATTCGAAAATTCGTTATATAACTACTACAAAGTTTCATCCGATCCTAAAATGCTTGAATCATGTCCTGCTTCTTGAGAATGTACAACGTCTGAATATCTATATAAACCAGCTGGTCATATTATTACAGGTGACTTTTCAATTATCCAAGACAGGCAGCTCCATGGTCTTCTCAGAAGAGGACATAAGTATAGAATACCATCCAAGATAGATTTTATTAAATGTCGCGAAGTGCTAAAGGAAGCTTTAAATAGATAACTATACCAAACGATGGTGTACATCGGAAGAAGTCGAAGCGCATTCTCTGAATGACTGGGAAAAAACCCTCATTTTGGATATTACCGATATCGAATAGATAACTAGCTACCACAAAAATCCTCATCTTTTTGAAAATCCTAGTTCTAAATCTGAAAGATATTTCAAATCCAAGTTACGTAATGTACATGAAAAATATGTCTTCGCGCCTGCAGACAAAGCAGTCAACAACATCATAATCATTTGAAAACGCTATTACATATCAACTTTAGTTTCGGGACTTTCCTCTACAAATATATCGAAAGCAATAAAAGTGTCCCCAACATTTTGAGCAGACATAACACTGAAATTTCTTCATTTAACATCCCTATTTCTAAATTGGATCTCCTAACAATAAACTGCACAAGTCTTCTTACGAATTTTGATACATTGCTAATTCTAGCAACTGCTCAACTACAATTTTGCCTAGAATAGTCAATATTGAAATACATGTTCTATAGTACCAATTTTGTTGTAGTAGACACGTGTTTCGGATATTTTAATCCTCGTCAGTAGTACATCATGCCAAACAGTTTAAATTAAGCCAAAGTGAATTTTCCTGGCGCCATCTACAACACAGAGCTTTCATTTCCTCTTGTCACAATGAACGGCTCCAAATTCTGTATAGGGTTTATTCAGAAGCGTCTTTAAGTGAAAAATATGGCCAGTCTGACATCAGCACTCACGGCTGTAAAGGAACACGTGGCCAAATACTGTGAATCTGTCAAGTTTGTTTGCTTTGGTTCCTGTTTTATCCTGATTTTGTATGCCTTCGGTTTCTGCTTTTCTGAATTATCGATTTTGTGCTGTATACAGAGATATGGTCATATCCATATTTGTCATGAACAGGAATGATGTGAACTTCTTTTGGTCTATTAGAAATTCAGAGAATGTCATTGACAAAATGAAATCAAGAAATTTTCAAGCAAATACGATTTCTGTTTACGACTTTTCTAATATGTACATCATGCTTCCTCAGGACAAAATAAATGATCGATTGTCCAAACTCATTAAATGGTGTTTTGATCGAGAGGGAAAAACCGTTATTTGGTTGATCATCTGTCTCTTCAACGCATTTGAAATTTTCTGTTACAATTTTTTTTTAAATTTCTAAAACGTGGGTCCTGTAGCATCATATCCCACCCATTCTGCAACGTTTTTGGTATATTTTTGGACATAATGATTTTTATACGTTTTGGCCATATTACATTGTTTAGACTGAGGATCACTGACGAGGGTTTCGTACCCGTAACGTGCATGTCTGTTCCATGCTGTAAATTTATCAGGTTTTTAATTATGCTATTGAATTAAAAGGCGTTTAACATTTGAACTACATGGTGATTGTCACTGCTGGTGGACCCAGAGTCCCCGAGGGCACATGTAGCCAATTTCGATCAACTTTGGTTGATCGTCTGTCTCTTCAACGCATTTGAAATTTTCTGTTACAAATTTTTTTGAAATTTCTAAAACGTGGGTAGCATCATATCCCACCCATTTTGCTACGTCTTTTGGTACATTTTTGGACATAATAGTTTTCATACTTTTTGGCCATATTACACTGTTTAGACTGAAAATCATTGACGAGGTTTTAGTACCCGAAACGCGCATGTCTGGTCCATGCTGTAAATTTATCAGGTTTTTAATGATGCTATTGAATTTAAAGACGTTTAACATTTGTACATCTTAATCAAAGGGTTTCTTTTCCGTCACAGATTACAAATCATACAAATCATGGACATGTGGTTACCTGTGCATTGCCTTGTCCTTCCTTTTGGACAGTATCGAAAGTTAAAATTAACGAAAGTTATAATTTTCTTATCATTCGACTTCACATCGTCCAAATGTTAGAGTATTTGGTGAAATATTCAGTATTGTTTTAATGATTAAGACGAGAGAAGAAAAAAAGGAAATGTAAAAATGTGGCCTCTGAAAGTAGTATTGCTAAAATGTAGGGCTGTAACGGTTCAGAAATTTTTCGGTTCGGTTCGGTTTGAATTATGAACCTCGGTTCTTCGGTTTTCGATTCGGTTTAAAAAAGAGTACATTTTCAAGGTATTATTACCAGTTTGTTAGGAGTTTTCCACTATTGTGCTAATGTGACAAAGTAATCTTGATATCAAAATGATACAAAATCATATTCTAACTCAATTAGAATTTTCGTGATCAAATAAAGTGCACTGGAATTGCTTTCAAATTACATTTATTGCTCTTTGAATTTAGATACACTCAAAATATAAGGCATGTTTAAAACTGTTTAGTCATATACAAGTACTGGTAAGATTTCATGAATCAAATAGCATAACCAATTTTTTAATAGTGTACCTGTTCTGTAATCTGAGTCGCCTGTTGGCTAACTTGTTCAATTTTGCGAAGTTTCATAATGCAAGTAGATCAGGTCATACTCGGCCTGCTTCTCTTCAGAACGATGCCATGCAGATTTTCTGTTACTTTGTGCCGTCATTGCCGAAGTAGAACAAGTCGAATACTTTAATTTAGTTTTGCAAATCCTGCAAACGGTAATAGACTACCCTTCGACTTTAAAACAATCAAAATGATCGCTTGGGACCTCTGTTTTGATGTCTGGGTCGCCATTACTAAGATCTCAAAAGTCTACCGAAGAAGGCGGCCTATGATTGATCGTGCCGTCAAAGGTGACCAATCAAAACGTTCGTTATTTCAGAGAAAATCAAGGGATAAAAAAAAGAAAAAAACCGAATCGAAATCTGGAAATTCCGAACCGAATCGAACCGTGAGATTTTGAACCGCGGTTAACCGATTTTTCGGTTAATCGTTACAGCCCTACTAAAATGTTAATCACGGAAGTTTATTGCTTATCTGTCCCAAATCTATTTGCTGTCTTTGATCATGAACCAGGTAAGTATGTAAAGGAATACATCAATTATGATTTGTCCAACCAAAACAATGATAGAACCTTACTCATTTCAGAAGCAATATTAAGATTTGCAGAATCCAGTGTCTTGTGTCAATGCTTTCTAAAGACCATAACGGAAGGTATTGAAAAATTGGCAACAACAATCTTTACAAAAGAATTTTTTTCGTGATACCTCATTGGCAATTTTGATCTTTATTTACATCCATAATGATACGAACTCCTGTATCAATAGATGTTATTCATGGCATTCGAACATTTCTGTTATCAAACTTTCTTGAAATTTCTAAAACTTGGGTCCTACAGTATCATATCCCATTCATCATACATCGTCTTTTTGGTACATTTTTGGCCACAATAATTTTCACACATTTTGGCCATATTACATCGTTTAGATTGAGGATCACTGACGAGGGTTAAGTACCCGAAACTTGCATGTTTGATCCATGCTGGAAATTAATCTGTCCATAAATTATACTAATGAATTTGAAGATGTTTAACATTTGTATTACGTGGTGATTGTCACTACTGGTGGACCAGGAGTCCCCGAGGGCACATGTAGCCAAGTTTGATCAACTTCGACTGATCGTTTCTTCAACGAATTCGAAAATTAATTTCTATTATCAAAATTTCTTTAAATTTCTAAAACGTGGGTCCTACAGCATCACATTTCTAAAATGTGGGTCCTGTAGCATCATATCCCACCCATTCTGCTACGTCTTTTGGTACATATTTGGACATAATAATTTTCATACTTTTTGGCCATATTACATTGTTTAGACTGAGGATCACTGACGAGGGTTTCGTACCCGAAACGTGCATGTCTGGTCCATGCTGTAAATTTATCAGGTTTTAAATGATGCTATTGAATTTAAAGACGTTTAACATCATATCCCAGTCATCCTTCTACGTCTTTTGTACATTTTTTTTTAATTTTCACACTTTTTGGCCATATAACATTGTTTAGATTGAGAATCACTGAAGAGGGTTAGGGACTCGAAACGTGCATGTCTGGTCCATGCTGGAAATTTGTCTGTCCTTAAATGATGCTATTGAATTTGAAGACGTTTAACATTCAAACAATCGAATTCCACAAATTTGGAGGTTTCACTTATATATGATTTTATCGAACGACACGTGATTTTTTTCAATTTAAACATACTTTATGCATGTCTACATTCTATATATCTATCTAAGTATGACTAGAAATTATTTTGTTTGACGCAGATCATGGACAAGAACTAAAATACATCGATTTGTAAAGTAAAATCGCAGTATTGCTTCACATTTTGAAATAAAGGACTGGCGACATAAAATTTTGTAAAATTCATTTAATTCTAGAATGACTGATAGACAGTCTACAAGAAGACGTTAAAACTTCGATTTTGATATCAATTCCTTTCTCATTCATATCTATTCTGTTCGGAGACCCTCCACCCCCACCCCCACTCCCACCCTCTCTTATTCACCTGGTAGGATCCGAAGATGATTTGATATTGACGTTATTTATACCCAATTAATTTTTTAAACTCATCTCTTACAAAGATATTGTCTTATTTCCACTTAAGAAACAAGATAAATATTACATTTTGATATTACAGACAAAGATTACAGGGACATTTAGGGATCAACCATGGGGCGGATATATTTGTCAAGAATATCTCTCAGTTTCTCGAAGCTGATTCATTTTCCGGCCATCTGGGTTGGATTTTTTCTAAAATAAATACAGTTACCAGGGCTCAAAATTATGGCATTCAGTTTATGACAAATAGATTTTGCTACGGTCTAATGAAAAAATTCATGCATTGGTCTACCGTACTAGTAAAAATTTATACCACTAGATTCCTTCCTTGGGGATCACAGGCCAAAAAGGGCATGGTATGCGTGCGTGTGTGTACGTCCTGTTTATAAAACAGGACGTACACATACGCACGCATACTATACTTGGTGATTTTATGGCCTGTGTTGGGGATATATGTCTTAAGTGTATGTTTCACACTCGTAATAAAGAAATAAAAGAAGAAAACTTATTATTGACTCAACACACCTGAGAAATATTCAATTAGTCAAGCTTGGATATCAAGGTCAAGGGGATTTCGAATCATGGACCGAACCCTACCCTCCCTTGCCCGGTATTGGGACTCCCCAAAGGCAAATACCCATTTTTTCGCATATAAGGGATTAAAAAGAAGAAATGTTTCAACATATACAGTATGGTCATTGAACCTACAGCCTAATTTCCCCGATCGCGCGAGGAGAGAAAGAGAGAGAGAGGAAGAGAGAGAGAGAGAGTGATGATTATTATAAAAAAGATATAAGCATATGTATCAAAATAAACAAATTATAAACTATAAATACACAGCAAACATGCAAAATTTCCCTCCATGTTGATTGTTGCTATACGTTTACTTCCTCTGTCCTAGAGAGTTCTGCTATGGGAATTCCCTTTTTTCTAAAATTAGTATTTAAGTTTTTTGATTTTTGAAATAATTGTAAATAGCCCCAAAAATGTTTTTGTACATTTTGAAAATATAACATTAGATTGATTACATGGTATGTTGATATTTTACAGGCATGGCTGCGTTTTTTATATTTGCTTCAGAACATAGGCTTAGAATTGCACATGCAGTTACAAATTTTTCACTATTTTATCAAAGTAGGGAGACATTTTTTTGGTTTGAGTATAAATACCTGAAGAATTCATGTTGTACTACAGTATTTACATGTAAAACAAATAAGTTCTGTATAACATTGTTCTAATTAGAAGGTGCAATAAGTTTAAATCCCCATATTACATCTCAAATCAAATACTGAAACTGTGTTTCCATGGTAACGGATCACCGTATGGTATTGTCCCCATTAACTTTTTTTCATATCTGGTTACAATGATTAATAGATTATGTATATAAAATGTCATCACGATTGCTCACAATTTAGGTTGATGGTTACAGAAAATTGGTGTTAAAGACAATGACACATAATATAATTTATAACATATCGATGTCCTCAATGTGGGAATTTAGAAATTTTAGGTTAGAACCATCCAAAACACCCAATTTGATATATTTACCAGATTTGACTTTTTTCTGTATGGACTAAGCTACTTGTGTTGCTAGCAACAGGAGATCCTTGCTATTCCCTTGGTACCTTATTCTCTTTTGGTACATATTTGGACATAATAATTTTCATACTTTTTGGCCATATTACATTGTTTAGACTGAGGATCACTGACGAGGGTTTCGTACCCGAAACGTGCATGTCTGGTCCATGCTGTAAATTTATCAGGTTTTAAATGATGCTATTGAATTTAAAGACGTTTAACATCATATCCCAGTCATCCTTCTACGTCTTTTGTACATTTTTTTTAATTTTCACACTTTTTGGCCATATAACATTGTTTAGATTGAGAATCACTGAAGAGGGTTAGGGACTCGAAACGTGCATGTCTGGTCCATGCTGGAAATTTGTCTGTCCTTAAATGATGCTATTGAATTTGAAGACGTTTAACATTCAAACAATCGAATTCCACAAATTTGGAGGTTTCACTTATATATGATTTTATCGAACGACACGTGATTTTTTTCAATTTAAACATACTTTATGCATGTCTACATTCTATATATCTATCTAAGTATGACTAGAAATTATTTTGTTTGACGCAGATCATGGACAAGAACTAAAATACATCGATTTGTAAAGTAAAATCGCAGTATTGCTTCACATTTTGAAATAAAGGACTGGCGACATAAATTTTGTAAAATTCATTTAATTCTAGAATGACTGATAGACAGTCTACAAGAAGACGTTAAAACTTCGATTTTGATATCAATTCCTTTCTCATTCATATCTATTCTGTTCGGAGACCCTCCACCCCCACCCCCACTCCCACCCTCTCTTATTCACCTGGTAGGATCCGAAGATGATTTGATATTGACGTTATTTATACCCAATTAATTTTTTAAACTCATCTCTTACAAAGATATTGTCTTATTTCCACTTAAGAAACAAGATAAATATTACATTTTGATATTACAGACAAAGATTACAGGGACATTTAGGGATCAACCATGGGGCGGATACATTTGTCAAGAATATCTCTCAGTTTCTCGAAGCTGATTCATTTTCCGGCCATCTGGGTTGGATTTTTTCTAAAATAAATACAGTTACCAGGGCTCAAAATTATGGCATTCAGTTTATGACAAATAGATTTTGCTACGGTCTAATGAAAAAATTCATGCATTAGTCTACCGTACTAGTAAAAATTTATACCACTAGATTCCTTCCTTGGGGATCACAGGCCAAAAAGGGCATGGTATGCGTGCGTGTGTGTACGTCCTGTTTATAAAACAGGACGTACACATACGCACGCATACTATACTTGGTGATTTTATGGCCTGTGTTGGGGATATATGTCTTAAGTGTATGTTTCACACTCGTAATAAAGAAATAAAAGAAGAAAACTTATTATTGACTCAACACACCTGAGAAATATTCAATTAGTCAAGCTTGGATATCAAGGTCAAGGGGATTTCGAATCATGGACCGACCCCCTACCCTCCCTTGCCCGGTATTGGGACTCCCCAAAGGCAAATACCCATTTTTTCGCATATAAGGGATTAAAAAGAAGAAATGTTTCAACATATACAGTATGGTCATTGAACCTACAGCCTAATTTCCCCGATCGCGCGAGGAGAGAAAGAGAGAGAGAGGAAGAGAGAGAGAGAGAGTGATGATTATTATAAAAAAGATATAAGCATATGTATCAAAATAAACAAATTATAAACTATAAATACACAGCAAACATGCAAAATTTCCCTCCATGTTGATTGTTGCTATACGTTTACTTCCTCTGTCCTAGAGAGTTCTGCTATGGGAATTCCCTTTTTTCTAAAATTAGTATTTAAGTTTTTTGATTTTTGAAGTAATTGTAAATAGCCCCAAAAATGTTTTTGTACATTTTGAAAATATAACATTAGATTGATTACATGGTATGTTGATATTTTACAGGCATGGCTGCGTTTTTTATATTTGCTTCAGAACATAGGCTTAGAATTGCACATGCAGTTACAAATTTTCACTATTTTATCAAAGTAGGGAGACATTTTTTTGGTTTGAGTATAAATACCTGAAGAATTCATGTTGTACTACAGTATTTACATGTAAAACAAATAAGTTCTGTATAACATTGTTCTAATTAGAAGGTGCAATAAGTTTAAATCCCCATATTACATCTCAAATCAAATACTGAAACTGTGTTTCCATGGTAACGGATCACCGTATGGTATTGTCCCCATTAACTTTTTTTCATATCTGGTTACAATGATTAATAGATTATGTATATAAAATGTCATCACGATTGCTCACAATTTAGGTTGATGGTTACAGAAAATTGGTGTTAAAGACAATGACACATAATATAATTTATAACATATCGATGTCCTCAATGTTGGAATTTAGAAATTTTAGGTTAGAACCATCCAAAACACCCAATTTGATATATTTACCAGATTTGATTTTTTTCTGTATGGACTAAGCTACTTGTGTTGCTAGCAACAGGAGATGCTTGCTATTCCCTTGGTACCTTATTCTCTAAAATGTTGATTCACTTTTGCTTCTTTGCAAAATGTTTTCTTGATAACTGTATTCTACGGAAGCCAGTTCGTGCCATGTTATATTTTTTTACTATCTCGTAGTTACGAGAAACGTTTCTCGTAGTTACGAGAAACTTTTCTCGTAGTTACGGGAAATAATTCTCGTAGTTACGAGAAAAAATTCTCGTAGTTACGAGAAACTTTTCTCGTAGTTACGAGAAATTATTCTCGTAGTTACGAGAAACTTTCTCGTAGTTACGAGAAACTTTTCTCGTAGTTACGAGAAACTTTTCTCGTAGTTACGAGAAACTTTTCCCCTAGTTACGAGAAACAAATCTCGTAATTACGAGAAAAAATTCGAACGCACTTTTTCTCGTTACTACGAGATTTCTTTCCCGTAACTACGAGAAAAGTTTCTCGTAATTACGAGGAAAGTTTC